>PVKP010017697.1:0-15829 GCA_004027715.1 Plecturocebus donacophilus | reverse complement strand
CTACTTCACTTGCCTAAAATGTCATCAATTAGATTAACAAGAATCCTGATGAAAACTGTCACTTTACAGCTTCATTTAGGCAACAGTAATTTTCTAAGTTTTTTTGATGAAGGCCATTTAGGGAAAGGACCTCTAGACCCACTTATTCCACAGATTCCTACTTTCTGGTACAAAACAAAACACAAAGTTAACAATAATAATGAAGCTATTCAAAAAAGGGAGAAGGGCCGGGAACGGTGGCTCACGCCTGTAATCCCAGCACTCTGGGAGGCCAAGGTGGGCGGATTGCCTGAGCTCAGGAGTTCGAGACCAGCCTGGGCAACACAGAGAAACCCTGTCTTAAAAAAAAAAAAAAGAAGGAGGAGGAGGCTGGGCACAGTGGTTCACGCCTGTAACCCCAGCACTTTGGGCCAAGACAGGCAGATCACTTGAGGCCAGAAATTTGAGACCAGCCTGGCCAATGCAGTCAAACCCTGTCTCTACTAAAAATACAAAAATTAGCCAGGTGTGGTGGCGCATGCCTGTAATCCCAGCTACTTGGGAGGCTGAGGAGGAGAAGTGCTTGAACCTGGGAGATGGAGGTTGCAGTGAGCTGAGATTGCACAACTGAAATCCAGACTGGGCAGCAGAGCAAGACTCCCTCTCAAAAAAAAAAAGAGAGAGACACCTTTTGTAAACACCTTTAGAATTAAAGGAATGCATTATTTGTACCTGAAATGTAATGCATGTATGGCTTTAGAATTACAGTAGTCCTCCTTATCCACAGTTTTCAATTTCTGCAGTTTCAGTTGCCTGTGGTCAACTGAGGTCTGAAAATATTAAATGGAAAATTCCAGAAATGGAGAGAAACCACATTCACATAATTTTTATTATAGCATAGTTAAATTGTTCTCTTTTATTATTGCTGTTGTTTACTCTTACTGTGCCCAATTTGTAAACTAGGATCTATCATATGAATGTATATATAGGAAGTAATAGTCTATGTAGGCTTCAGTACTGTCTGTGGTTTTCGCATCCATTGGTGGCATTTTGGAGTATACTGTCTGAGGATAAGAGGGACTACTGTATAGGGAAATTAAAGCCAAAAATATTACTGACACAAGTATATACAAATGTATATACAATTTATTTCAAAGACAACAAAAACACTTGCAACAAAGTAAACCTATAATATGAAACCAAACTACTTAGAATTTATACTAAAAAAACGATAAGAACTGAAAACAACAACCAACTCAATGCATCCCTGATGATATACAGTTGACCCTTGAGGATGAAGAACTTTATGATGATTCACTCCACTTAATGAACAGCAAATATAATTTCTCTTCCTTATGATTTTCTTATTAACATTTTCTTTCCTCTAGCTTATGTTATTCTAAGAATATGGTATACAGTACATAAAACGTACAAAATGTGTTTATGAACTGTTTATGTTATCAGTAAGGCTTCCGGTCAACAGTAGGCTATTAGCAGTTAAGTTTCAGGAGAGTGAAAGTTACACGTGGATTTTTGACTGTGTGGAGTGAGGGGATGAACTCCCTAACTCTTGTAATGAAGTATCCTTCCTAAAAACTAAAAAATTCCTATATAACTGCATACAAGGAGAGGAAGAATTTTATAATGTTGCCCAAAAGATGTTAAACAGATCTCTTAGGAGAATACTGAATTAGAGTGTTCAGTAAATCCTGAGTAACTTGCTAATTTTATATTTTCATAATCCCTGCCCCCTCCCCTTTTTCCTTTTGGAAACAAGGTCTGCTGTGTCCCCCAGGCTAGAGGGCAGTGGCATGATCGCCACTCACTACAACTCCGCTTTTCTGGCGTAAGCCATCCTCCCACCTTAGCCTCCTGAGTAGCTGGAACTACAGGCACACACCACCATGTGTGGCTAATTTTTTATTTTTTGTAGAGGTGGAGTTTCACCATGTTGCCCAGGCCAGTCTCAAACTCTTGGACTCACGCAATCCACCCACCTCAGCCTCCCAAAGTGCTGGGATGACAGGCATGAGCCACTGTGCGGGATTTAATATAAGGGTTATTAAATGCCACACTTGTAGGCTACAGAGAAGTAGCCCTAAGTTGTAGGGAAAAATAAAACTGTTCTGGAATTGACCAATATTCAACCAAAAAGGTTGAATTATTTTTATAGCAGTTAATAATATGATAATAACAGAAAAAACTTGCCTTTTTGTTGTATATGGGGGGATAAAATATCTTTCTCTAGTAATCACATCGCTAAGGAAATAATCCAGTTTTGAACACAAGGAAAGACCTGAAGAGTAGGTTAATTTTGTGAAATACAACACTGCAGTGCAACAAGGGTGGATGAGCATATGGATCTGTCCTGGTAAGCTCAGGGCAGCAGGGGGCTGTAGATGACAAATGCAGATGAACATTAAGAGGTAGAGAAAAAGACTGGCAGGTAGAAGGCCTAGGAACGAAGGAAAACTTCTGAACCTTCCTGCTTCCCTACTACCAGAATCCCAGGCCATTATGTGTCCCAGTATGAATTTAGTAGGTAGGAACTCCCCTATGGCTTTCCAAGGAAGCCGTTGCTTCCTTATACTAGGGAAGAAAGAGATCAATTTGTGTTCTGAAGTCTCAACAGTCAATGGTCAAAATGATCTTTTTAAGTCCTATTCCAACTAGCATTTAATAAATGATATTTTTGTTTACTAAAGCGCATAATGCAAATAAATGAAGCAATCTGGAGACTGCATTTACTCACGGAGCAGAAGTAAGATGATTATGAACACTCCGGCTTTCCTTAAAAAGCATTCTGGAAAAATTTAAAGAACACAATTATTTTTTTTTTATAGCAGATAATATGATAATTGTTTTATTTTTTAAAGTAACTTAATTTTCAATCAACTATTACTTGTTTATTTACCAAGTAAAAGTTATAATGGTACAGTATACTTAATAATCTATTTTATGGAGAGTTTTATTCACAGCTCACTGTAACCTAGGCCTCCTGGGCTCAAACGGTCCTCCCACCTCAGCCTTCAAAGAAGCTGGAATTACAGGTGTGTGCAACCATTCCTAGCTAATTTTTAAAACTTTTTGCAGAGACAGAGGTCTCACTATGTTGGCCAAGCTGGTCTTGAACCCTGGCCTCAAGCAATCCTCTCACCACGGCCCTGGGCTTCCTAAAGTACTGAGATTACAGGGGTGAGCTACCATACCTGGCCAACAAATCTTTTTGTCGATACAAGATGGAGCACTTTAAGATCATGGGTTGAACTACTCAAGTTTATTAATTTTTACACTCTTTAACTCTTTTTTTTTTTTTTTTTTTGACATGAAGTTTTGCTCTTGTTGCCCAGGCTGGAGTTCAATGGCGCAATCTTGGCTCACTGTAACTTCTGTCTCCTGGGTTCAAGTGATTCTCCTGCCTCAGTCTACTGAATAGCTGAATTACAGGTGCCCACCACCACACCCAGCTAATTTTTGTATTTTTAGTAGATACATGATTTTACCATGTTAGCCAAGCTGCTCTCCAACTCCTGACCTCAGATAATCCACCTGCCTTGGCCTCTCAAAGTGCTGTGATTACAGGTGTGAGCTACCGCAACGGGCCACATTCTTTACTTAACCCTTGAGACTTCAAATAGAGTAATTCTTAGTTTCTTAAAGTATCTCTCTACACTGAATATTTTCTTATTTGCTTACTTTTTGAGATAGGTCTCGCTATGTTGCCCAGGCTGGTCTTAAACTGCTGAGCTCAAGTGATCCTCCCACCTTGGCCTTCCAAAGTGCTAGGATTACAGGTGTGAGCCACTGTACCCGGCCTACACTGATTATTTTCAATAGAACCTAAGGCTGTCTCTTTTCCTATGCTCTAATCCCATATTCAGTTCCCTATCTTCATGTTACCCAAATGAAGCTCCTCTCCCAAACTTCATAACCATTTGGGAGTCTTCCTTCTTCCCTTTTTCTCTATCAGCAAATTTGGGTGTTAAAAAAAAATGTTAAGTAAAATATCACCTTTATGCTTATCTCTGTGTCTGCATGACTGTTTTGTCATTTAAGTGCTTAAGGTTTTCAAAGCAAGGATCATCTGAGATGACTATACAGTATGCTGAATACATTAGGTTCTTAGAAAATTCAATGTCACATATATGTATGTGTATCTTTAATGACAGCAAAAATAGTAAAATAAATTCCATTAAGTAGCATTTCTTACCTTGCCTGCATCCAGCCCTTAGGCCACAGGGGCTTCACCTCTGTCTCCATAAAAGACTTAAGATAATCTTCAGCAGACTGGCTTTTATTTGGCTCTAACTCATAGCATCCAAGTTTGATCTCAACAAGGTTACATAACAAAGTTCTAAACAGATTGAAAATTAAATTTGAAACTTTTTTTAGAAGCACATAAATTTGGCAGCAATCATAAAGACTGTGAAAAATTCAGAAAATAACAATTTCTAACATATATCATTCATTGAACTACAGTCAAATCCCTAATATGAAATAATTTCCTTTGACACCTTTAATCAAAGCACCAAAGACCGAAAGGGATGGTTCTCTACTTGGGGTACAGAAATACTACTAAGAAAGATGGCTAAAGAAGAATTATGTTGAGAGTGCTTCACCTTCTGAAACCAATATGACTTACTCCATTATTAGATTAGTCTATGAAAAGTATTACAGTATATACAAAAATAAAAGTAATACTACTCTAAAGATATTGGAGACCAATTTCTCTTTAATAATTTTTTCCTACACATTTATCTTTGGTTGCTTCCAATCTAGTTTTATATTTATTATAGACTTTTTTAAAAAATGAGAAACCTTACTTCTGCATTATATATTAAAAGCGAAAACTAATTAAATCTTACCTGATGGTGTCATCCCAGTGGAATTTCTTTCTTGGTCCTATGACACGTTTTCCTGGTTTCTCATCATCATCATCTTCAGATCCATTTTTTTCTCGTTCTTCATCTGTCTGCAATCTAAAAATGAAAAAACATTTATAAAACAAACTTTTAACCCAACACAACTATATAATATGCTTCATAAACACTTGTTGAATTGCTTAATTGAATGTTAAAAGAGAGAGTAAAGAGGGAATCTACCTTTCCACATAATACTTTGAATTTGAAGGGAGTTATAGTTTGCTCAATGTAACGACACATTATAATTTGAAGACCTTACTGAGCAAACTACTTTATAACTTTCAGGTCAGAAAATATTTGCGTCCAACTACAGCAAGTCAAGTTGGGGTTGTGAAATGTCTCACCAATGTCAGCTCTTGCTTTGATCACCTCCATACAATCAATCAACAGACACCTTTTGCCTCTGACTCCAAAGCAACTGTCATTTACAGAATACTCAATTATATCATGTTAGTGGTATATGTGAATTTCAACATGAGAATGAGGTCCACATAACATCAGAACAGCTAAAAGTACTTCTCAAATGCACGGCTGGGCGTGGTGGCTCACGCCTGTAATCCCAGCACTTCAGGAGGCTGAGGCAGGTGGATCACCTGAGGTCAAGAATTTGAGACCAGCCTGGCCAACGTGGTGAAACCCCGATCTCTACTAAAAATATAAAAATCAGCTGGATGTGGTGGCAGGTGCCTGTAATCCCAGCTACTCTCGAGGCTGAGGTAGGAGAACCCGGGAGGCGGAGGTTGCAGTGAGCCGAGATTGCACCACTGCACTCCAGCCTGGGCAACAGAGTAAGACTTCATGTCAAAACAAATAAATAAATAAAAATAAATAAATAAAAGTACTTCTCAAATGCAAAAGCAAGTCCAAAGAGAAGAGATACATACTTGGCACACTTAGCTTGACTACGAGCCTGGCAGTCCTCCTGGTATTTAAATAGCTGTTCAGGCATGACATTGCTAACAGCCAGTTTCAGTTTTTGCAGAGGTTCTCTTAAACGATCATCCTGAAAAGAAAAGCATACTAAAAGTTTTTATCAGACATATTTACAAAATTTTGTGAGGTCCTTGAAAGATGAAATTTATGTTTTAGATACCAATTATAGATTTGAAATATTAGCATACCTAAATATGCACATTTCTTCTACAGCACTGACTTTTCATAATACAGACTGGATACAAAATTAGAATGACATTTCCCAGTTAGCCAAGAAGAGTCCCAGTTTTTGCCTGTTGCCCAGCATAATTATTAATGGTGTTCCTTTACACTCCTTAAAATGCCCCATGGACACTTTAATACAGATAATTAAATAGAAAACAAAATCTACATTGTACAGATTGCTGCTGGTTAATCTCCATTATGATGGGAAACCAGTACCCTAAGAAGAGACAATGCTCTGGAACACGAACACACGTGTTTGGTTTGGGTGACTACCAACCGGATGTTGGTATCCTGTTCTCTCAGTTATGGTTAATCATTTTGACTTATGCTGCAGGTAATGCAAGGTCAAGGCCAAAGTAAAAGAGGAACCTGAAAACTCTTATTCATGTGTATTTTCAGGGCCAAAAAGAAAAGAAGTAGGTTTGTACCTGACAGCTTTAATCAACTAATTTATTACTTTCATCTTGCCAGCAACCGTATATATATGTAACTACTTGAAACATACTTTTATCACCATCATAGGTGATGAAATATTATAAGACTTTACTTTTCTTCACTGAAACAATTTTTTTGGAGACAGTCTCACTCTGACACCCAGGCAGGAGTGCAGTGGAACCATCTCGGCTCACTGGAACCTCCACCTTCTGGATTCAAACAATTATCGAGCCTCAGTCACCCAAGTAGCTAGGATCACAGGTGCATGCCACCACACCCAACTAATTTTTATATTTTTAGTAGAGACAGGGTTTTGCCATATTGGCCAGGCTGGTCTCGAACTCCTGGCCTCACGTGATCCACCTGCCTCGACCTCCCAAAGTGCTAGGATTACAGGCATGAACCACTCAGCCAAAACAACTGTTCTTTAAACGTGATTTTTGGAAAAGAAAAGATTTTTAGCCAGGCGCGGTGGCTCATGCCTGTAATCCCAGCACTTTGGGAGGCTGAGGCAGGCGGATCATGAGGTCAAGAGTCTGAGATCAGCCTGATCAACATGGTGAAACCTTGTCTCTACTAAAAATACAAAAATTAGCTGGGCATGGTGCAGCGCATGCCTATAATCTCAGCTACTCAGGAGGCTGAGACAGGAGAACTGCTTGAACCCAGGAGGTGGAGGTTGCACTGAGCCAAGATTGCACCACTGCACTCCAGACTGGGTAACAAAGTAAGACTCCATCTCAAAAAAAAAAACCAGAAAATATTTTTAAAATACAAATATTACAAATAAGCATATTAACCTATTCCTTGAACACCAGTAAGTAAATATTGTAGCACATATGACATAAAATCCTATGTTTAAAAATGTGAACATCCGGTCAGGCTCGGTGGCTTGTGCCTATAATCCCAGCATTTTGGGAGGCCACTGTGGGCGGATCACCTGAGGTCAGGAGTTTGAGACCAACCTGACCAACATGGAGAAACGTCATCTATACTAAAATACAAAATTAGCCAGGCGTGGTGGTGCATGCCTGTAATCCTAGCTACTTGGGAAGCTGAGGCAGGACAATCGCTTTAACTAGGGAGGCGGAGGTTGCGGTGAACCAAGATAGTGCCATTGCACTCCACCCTGGGCAACAAGAGCCAAACTCCATCCCCTCCCCCCAAAAAAGAGAACATCCAGAATCATGGTTCCTGATGATTACTTTTGAAGAATTATGTAGCTTAGACTATCTGCCCGCAAACAACCCAAATATCCACAAATAGTAAAATGGACAAATTAATCGGGATATATTCACACAATGGAACACTGTGTACACAGCAGTAAAAATGAATATATTTCTGACCAGGCACAGTGGCTCATGCCTGTAATCCTAGTACTTTGGGAGGCCAAGGTGGGCAGATCACCTGAGGTCAAAGGTTAAAGACCAGCCTGGCCAACATGGTGAAACCCTGTCTCTGCTGAAATACAAAAATTCATTGGGCATGATTGTAGGTGCCTGTAAACCCAGCTACTCAGGAGGCTGAGATGCTTGATCCTGGAGACGGTCAAGAATTGCTTGATCCTGGGAGACGGTGGTCATAGTGTGCCTAGATCACACCACTGCACTCTAGCCTGGGTGATAGAGCAAGACTCAGTCTCAAAAAAAAAATGTATTTCTACTATATGTAGACATAAGATAAATCTGAGGTGTACAATATTGAGCCTTAAAAGCTGCAAAAGAAAGCAGAGAGTATTTATATATATGAAGCTCAAAAATATGCAAAACTAAATATAATGCTTAGGGATACAAATATATGTGACAAAACCATATAAAGAAGAGCAAGGATAAGATAATCTTCCTTTCATAGCCAAAGGGATGTTAAGTGACTTCAAACTTGCCAGCGGTTCAAGACCAGCCTGGGCAACATAGCGGGAACCTGTTTCTACAGACAAAAAAATTTAAAAATGGCAGGCACGGTGATGCCAGCCTGCAGTCCCAGCTACTTGAGAGGCTGAGGTGGGAGGATGCTTGAGCCCAGGAGGTTGAGGCTGCAGTGAGAGCCATGTTTATACCACTGCACTCCAGCCTGGGTAAGAGCAACACCCTACATTAAAAGAGAAAAAAAAAAAAGGTGAGTACCTATATTTAAAAAAAATCGTTTTGTCAAATCATACCTACCATATTAATTTATATTCAACAATCTATGCCTTAGAAAACATTTCTCCTCTGAACTTATCAATTGTTGAAGACCGATTATTTTTCAGGTGATCCAACATAACTTTTAATAACCTCCTATGATTATTAAATACATACAGTATGACTATAAATTAATTAATGTGCAAAGGCCCCAAATAGAAACAAGTATCTTTACCAGTTATGAAACCCAAGATGCAGATATTATTGTTTTTCCTCTTACCTGGACATTGAGATGTAACTTCTTTAGACGTTTTACTAATGTTTCTTTATTGCATGGCACGAAAGCTTCAAGGTGGGAGTAGACACCACTGCGAATGACAGGGCCTAGTTCTTGTAGCTGTAACTCAATGCTGGCCAAAAAAATTAACAACAGTGAACAGTATAGAATTTATTTTAGGTGGCATCATACAGACAAGAAGGCAAAGGCAGTTCTTGTTCTCATTTTATCTTTCCATGATTTCCTAAACAGTATTCTTCATGGGGAAAAAAAACCCCACAGCAATAAATAGTTTATTAGTTTATTCATTTATTTATTTTGAGATGGATTTTCATTCTTGTAGCCCAGGCTGTAGTGCAATGGCATGGTCTCGGTCCACTGCAACCTCTGCCCCCTTGGGTTCAAGCGATTCTCCTGCCTCAGCCGCCCAGGTAGCCAGGGTATAGGCGCCTGCCACAATGCCTGGCTAGTTTTTTTGGATTTTCAGTAGAGATAGGGTTTCACTATGTTAGCCAGACTGGTCTCAAACTCCTGACCTCAGGTGATCTTGGCCTCCCAAAGTGCTGGGATTACAGGTGTGAGCCACTGTGCCCAGCCCCATACCAATAAATAGTAATGCTATAGAAAATATTCTATCAGTCTAGTTTAAGAGTAGAACTTTGATAACCATGAACAAGCTGGAAATATTTTTGGGGTGACAGGGGCAAACTCTTATGTTTTCAGGTAAAGCATAATAAATCTGTAATTAACCAAAAGCTCCCTTCCTCCAAGAGATATTATACTACCCCTTGGCCCACTGGCAATTGCCTGGCAGGTCAAGACTGCAGTGAGCTATGATCACATCACTACTCCAGCCTGGACAACAGAGTGACACCCTGTGTCGAAAAAAGAAAAGAAAATTTATGAGCAATGTCTGTTTTAGGTAGTAGGCAAGGAAATCAAGGAGGCAGGTCAAATTCAATCAGGCTAAAAAAAAAGTGAGGGGGAGGGTCCCTATTCCAACAAATTGATGTCTTTCTTCCCTAGTATAAGGAAGCAATGGCTTCCTTGGGAAGCCATATGGGAGTTCCTACTCTAAATAATCATGTTCCATATTCTTTTAGAAGGGCAACTCAATACGGAAAATGAGACATGTTTGTTTAGGGAAGCAGAAAAAGAGGCTGAGGGAATAAGAAATTGACTAAAACAAAAAAATTCAACTCAGAACACTAGCGCTTATGAAACTGGAGGCATATCCTTTGTAAAATAAAAAGTAGATGGGCTCCAAAAAATAAGAAGATTCGCTTTAAGACAGACATGAGAGGAATAAACAGGGAAGCCAGTTAACGGAATAGTGATATTCTGCTTGTCTGAGATGCTATGTTCCAAGGATGGTCTTTTGACTCTCCTAGGGGAGAAATAGTTGTTCCCTTTTATAGAAGAGTAAAATAAAAAAGAACAGTCTCAGTCACAAGAGAAGGACCTGAACACACTTTGGGTTCTCTGGTGGAAAGAAAAAGAAAAGCTGGTCAGATCCCTGACTAAGGAATCTGGGACAGCTCTAACAAGTAATGGCTGGACTGTTCACTGAGTCCGGGGTTTTAAAGGGAGCTAGGTAAAAGGAGGTGGTGTAGACAGGAAACACTTGCCGGGCTGCCAGGCAGAAAGACTCCATCTGAAAATTCCTGGTTAAAATAACTAAGAACAGAAATGAGAAACTCTGCCACCATACTAGCAGCAGACTAAGATATATGTTTTCTGAGTCTATTTTTAAGCACTTCAAAACAAGAGACTGTAATAAATTACAAGCATTATCAGAAGCAATCAATCAGCCCTTCTTCACATCTCATGAGAAACTATCTCCATTATGTATTTAAAAGATGGGAATCATAGTATTATAAATATTACTTTCCTTTTCCCTTTCTCTACTTTTTTTTTTTTTGGAGACAAGGTCTCACTCTATCATCCAGGCTGGGCTGCAGTGGCGTGAACACAGCTCATTGCAGCCTCAATCTCCCAGGCTTAATGATCCTCCTACCTCAGACCCCCGAGTAGCTGGGATGACAGGTGTGCACCACTAAACCTGGCCAATTTTTCTTCATATTTTATAGGGATGGAGTTTCACTATGTTCCCCAGGCTAGTCTCAAATTTCTCAGCTCAAGTGATCCTCCCATCTAGGCCTCCCCAAAGTGTTGGGATTACAGGTATGAGCCACCATACCTGGCCTTGCCTGTGTCTTTATGTAATATATGATGCTACTAAACCACCAAGAATAAGCATACATTATTTTCACCAGAGAGGGCTAAAATTTGCTATTTTCTCTATGATTGCTTTTTTGCCCAGTTCTGCATCCAATTATACACCTGATTCCTGTAAACAATGGTTAAAATCTAAAAGACAAGGTTTACAAGTTAAACTTATATGACCACAATCTTAGAACCTACAGCTTCATTAGTATCAAACTCTGAGTACAAAATTATTACTAAATATAAAATTCGCTAATTTAAATACAATCTATATTATACATCCACCTTCACCTTCTTATTCTAACTGCTGTCTCCTCATAATTTCTTTGTAAAACTGTACTTTCCATTTGACTATAAAAATTTATACAAATTATAATTAACCTCACTAGATATCAACAGAATTGCTGTTCTCAAGTATAAGTAATAAAAATAGATGGAAAATCATGCCAAATCTGTATATAAATGCTCTAACATTTCCCAGAAAGATACTTTCATATAAGGTGATATGAAGTACACTTAAGTCTAGCTTAATATCCAACCTGTATAGTGGTTACTTGCTCTGGCAGTTATTACTGGAAGCTTTGATTATCCTAAGTGGTCCAGGAAAACAATATATGCAGAAGCATAATTTTGCTGAGAGATAAATGTGAAATACACACGCTGTAGGGCTTAAAGGGAAGAACTAATGCCTGGGACTTGCCAACCACTCAGCATCTCAAAGGCCTATTACATTTTTGAATGAAACATTCTGTTTTTTTTTTGAGATGAAGTCTTGCTCCATTGCCAGGCTGGAGTGCAGTGTCGCGATCTTGGCTCACTGGGGTTCAAGCAATTCTCCTGCCTCAGCCTCCCGAGTAGCTGGGACTACAGGCGTGCACCACCATGCCCAGCTAATTTTTTCTATTTTTAATAGAGACAGGGTTTCACCATGTTGGCCAGAATGATCCTATCTCTTTACTTCGTGATCCACCTGCCTCAGCCTCCCAAAATGCTGGGATTACAGGCGTGAGTCACCGTGCCTAGGTGAATGAATCATTCTTAAGGTTTTTTTGTTTTGTTTTTAAGAAAATTACTTACTCCAGAAGAATATTATTCATATCCTGTGTAAAGAATTTTTTCCTTCCTTCTTCATCAAAAAGTTTGGCAGCCTAGAGAAACATAAGAAAGATGATCATAACTCAAAATAGGTCATTACTCTATTTTTTATTCTGTTTTTTATTCTTAGGACACATGTTCAATGATTTTTTTTCTGAGATAGGGCCTCACTATGTTGCCCAGGCTGGTATCAAACTTCTGGACTCAAGCAATACTCCCACATTACAGCCTTCCAAGTAGCTGAGATTATAGATTTGTATCGCTGTGCCCTGCTGTGATAAATAATTAATTTGAGATAAATATCTATAACAGACTTCATGAGGAAAACAAATTTTAAAAAAGAGAAATAAATATCTAATGAAAGAAAAAAAGGAGCTCCTATCAGTAGAACACCAAATGAGTTGTGATCAACAGGCAAAGGCACTTGAGAGATTCAAATTCAGCTGGGTATTGTGTAAGTTTCCTACAGCTATTATAACAAACTACCACAAACTTAGTGGCTTGAAACAAGACAAATGTATCCATCCTCAGTCCCAAGTCCAAAGTCAGTAACATGGGTTGAAATCAAGGTGTCAGTGGGGCCATGGTCCTTCCAGAGGCTCTGGGGAAGACCTAGTTCCTTGCCTCTTTCAGCTTCTGGTGGCTGCCAGTATTCTTTGGTCACAGCTGCAGCACTGCAAGCTCCAAGGCCACCAGCTTCAGATCTCTCTAGGCTCTCCCTTCACATTTCCTTCTCCTCTGTGTGTATAACACCTCCTTCTGCCTCCCTCTTGTAAGCATACAAGTGATTGCATTTATGGGCCACAGACTAATCTAGGATAATAACCCCATCTCTTCTGCCATATAAAATAACATTCACAGATTCCAAGGATTAGAATATGGATATCTTTTGTAAGAACTAACATAGATATTTTAAAAATCTGTAAAAGTTGTGATCCTAAGAATATGAAAAAACACAAAGATCAATTCCCATCAAGGTTAAGAGTCTTCAGAATTAAACAGAAAAGATATTTCAAAATAGTATACGTCACAGCAGGGTAGCTATAGTTAGTAATAATTGATTGCACATTTCAAAATAGCTAGAATAATTCAAATGTTCCTAGAATAAAGATAAATATTTAAGGTGATGGATAGATATCCCAATTATCATGATTTGATCATATGAATGTATTAAATTATGACATGTACCCTGAAAATATGTACAGCTTAAGTCTATCAAAAAATAGTGTACCCCAGGCACAATGGCTCATGCCTGTAATCCCAGCACTTTGGAGGCCAAGGTGGACAGATCACGTAGTCAAGAGATCGACACCATCCTGGCCAACATGGTGAAACCCTGTCTCTACTGAAAATACAAAAATTAGCTGGGTATGGCGGCACATGCCTGTAGCCCCAAGAGAATCACTTGAACCCAGGAGGAGGAGGTTGCAGTGAGCTGAGATCATGCCACTGCACTCCAGCCTGGCGACAGATCAAGACCTTTTTTTTAATCTACACTATTATTATGTTGAAGTTGCAGACTTATTACTGAAGTTGCAGACTACGTTTAATTTGCAGACTTCCATGAGCAGACCAAAGAATCTGATACCATATCTAACTTGATTCCAAGAAGACAGACTCTATGACTCTGTCCTAAGGAGTCACTGAGATTATAATTATTAATAGACTTAACTGCATTCCATGAGGATCGCTGACCAGAATAGACAACGATCCAGCTGAAATGTGTGGCTGGAGGCAATACGCTATACATTGGGGGGAAAAAACCTTAGATATAGTGAATAACAACAAAAACTGAGTAGAGTTGGTAATCTCTAAGAGGAAGAAAAAAAGTCAAACATGTAGTGAATAAGTAAAGTAATATGGAATCGATGGTACAACTGTTGAAATAAAGGATTTTTTTTTTTTTTTTGAGACAGAGTCTCACTCTGTTGCCCAGGATGGAATACAGTGGCACAATCTTGGCTCACTGCAAACTCCGCCTCCCAGAGCCAAGCAATTCTGTCTCTGCCTCCTGAGCAGCTGGGATTACGGGCACTTGCCACCATACCCAGCTAATTTTTTAATTTTTAGTAAAGATGGGGTTTCACCATCTTGGCCAGGCTGGTCTTGAACTCCTGACCTTGTGACCTAACCACTTCAGCCTCCCAAAGTGCTGGGATTACAGGCATGAGCCACCACATCCAGCCAAAATAAAGGATTTTTTAAAAGGTCATTAACTGATTATTTGGTGAAGGTAAAAACAGTTATTTTTTAAAAAGTAATGTGAATAATAAATTAGTACTGCCAATTTTTAGATTCAATCATCATTATCACAGGTCATAAAGGGTATCAAACTGAAAATTAATTTATAATCTCTTCATGATGCATACAGTAGTTACCAAAAGCCTAATGTGAATAAAAAATAGATTTCCTGGCCAGGCGCAGTGGCTCACGCCTATAATCCCAACACTTTGGGAGGCCGAGGTGGGAGGATCACAAGGTCAGGAGTTTGAGACCAGCCTGATCAATATGGTGAAACCCCATTTATACTAAAAATACCAAAAAAATTAGCTGGGTGTAGTGGCACGCACCTGTAGTCCCAGCTATTCAGGAGGCTGAGGCAGAAGAATCGCTTGAACCTGGGAGGCAGAGGTTGCAGTGAGCTGAAATCGCACCACTGCACTCCAATCTGGGTGACAGAGAAAGACTTCATCTCAAAAAAAAAAAAAAAAAAAAAAAAAAAAAAAAAAAAAAAAAAAAAAAAAAAAAAAAAAAAAAAAAAAAAAAAAAAAAAAAAAAAAAAAAAAAAAAAAAAAAAAAAAAAAAAAAAGATTTCTAGGCTTGTACCAAACTTAAAAAAAAAAAATTCCTTTGAGTAAAAATACCTATAAGAATTTTTGATGAAATTTTAAACTTTATAAGCTTAAGACTTTTTATATAACCTATATTAGATTTAAGCAGTGGAAGAATGTTACAAAGTAAAAAAAAAGCAAGACAAAAGTGCTTAGCAGACACGAGCATTTTAGCTGAAGATAAAATCTCACCTCCTCAAGAAAATGCACCATCTCATATTTCAAAAAAAATACAGAGATTCACAGGTATCAGTAAGTGAAATTAATCCTATTACTTTTATTTTTTAAAATACCTAATTAAGTGGTTTTTTTGGAGACAGAATCTCACTATGTTGCCCAGGCAGGGCACAAACTCCTGGACTCAAAGCAATCCTCCTGCCTTGGCCTCCCCAAAGTGCTGGGATTATAGATGTGAGCCACTGTGCCCAGCCTGAATCTTATTATTGATAATTTCCCATTATCAGGTTGGGAAGAAGCTGTATTAATCCTGGCATGACTACTATAGAGACAGACATTATTTGATATGAGCTATAAGAGAAACTTACAAGATTGAAACACACTCATCACTAACCAATTTTGTTTAAGTGAGCATGAGGCCAGGCACAGTGGCTCACACCTGTAATCCCAACACTTTGGGAGGCCGAGGTGGGTGGATCACCTGAAGTCAGGAGTTTGAGAGCAGCCTGGCCAACATGGTAAAACTCTGTCTCTACTAAAAATACAAAAATTAGCTGTTGTTGTGGTGAGCGCCTGTAATCCCAGCTACTTGGGGAGACTGAGGCAGGA
>PVKP010017696.1:0-45581 GCA_004027715.1 Plecturocebus donacophilus | reverse complement strand
CTTCTCCCTTAGAGTCTCTGGAGGAAACACAGTCTTGCCAATATGTGATTTCATCCCAGCGACACCGAGTTCAGATTTCCAGCCTCTGGCAGTGTTACAGAATACATTTTTGTAATTTTAATACATAAAATGTGTGATAATTTGTTACAACAGCCATCAGAAACTAATACGGATACATGGGAAAGTGGCTCATATTCAGGGTTCTTGGGTCAAGTTTGGGAAATGATTCTGGCTGATTTAGACAAAAGGTTATAGGGAGAGGGACTTCAATATGTGGCTCAGAGGCTCTAGAAGGACTTGGAAGAGCAAGCTCAGAAGGTGAGTGTGTTACCAAAGAAAGGTCTTTGAGACACACAGCACCAAGATATGTTAACAGTGGTAGTTATCCATACGGGTCTGCAGCAACCTCAATTCTTGCCTCCTCAGTAGAAAGAATTTGAGGGGCATAAAGCAGAAGGAGAGACCAAGGCAAGTTTTAGAGCAGGAGCGAGTTTATTAAAAACTTTAGAGCAGTAATGAAAGGAAGGAAAGTACACTTGGAAGAGGGCCAAGCCAGCAACTTGAGAGACCAAGTGCTCGGCTTTACCGCTTGACTTGGGGTTTTATAGGCTGACATACTTCCAGGGTCTTCCATTACTTCTCCCCACTCCTGAGATCTTATCAGGAAGCTGCTAGTCACCAGTCTTAGGTGTGTTCTATCTATTAGGAGACTGCCTCTCCTTGGTGCCACTGTGATCAATTATTACTTAGAGGGACGATTAACAACCACCTGACCATCACCTGATGGCCACCCAACATTCCTTGTGTGTGTTGGGGGAGCCTTCTCCTGCCCTGCTCATATCTGAGTAGCTACCTACTATGACAGCAGGACCCCAGAAGGCTCCAAACACCAAGTGGAAAGAACAATTCTTCCATGAGGCAGCTGCCCCTGCCCCTGGAAACAGGAAATGAATTCTGGCCATCCCTTTTGTCTTTGTGTTACTCACTTGTGATCCAAAATTCCAAAAAGTAGGATCAGATTGGATGAGACCTAGATAGTTCGGGGTTGGAAGAGAAAGAATGTCCCCCTCTACAGCTTCCTCAGTTGTATAAGGAGTAAAGGGTCCCACAAATACGACTATAAGACAATTCCTCCCCAAAGTTGGTAGGGTTTTAAATGTTAACAACAAGAAACAACAATAATACAACCAGAGATAACAAATATCCACATCAGGAGACACCTAATCCTTTTGGGGTGGCTTTTGGAAAAAATTGATATGTAAGCTGGAACTGTAAAAAAAACAGTGGAAGTCAGCTATGGGTGTTACAGGGTTGAATTATTTCACATGCCTGCACACAAATAAAGCCCTAAGATGTTAATATCTCAGCTGACTGACCTCCTCATCAGCCCTAGCTCCTATTTTCATATCTTATTATTTTACTTCTGATCACAAAGTGTGAAACCATCCAAAGATATTTGACAAGGAAAAAGAAGAATATGGGGTTGAAACCAAAAGATATCACGTATGAATCCTTCTGGACCTCACTGTTCCTATGTCCTCAGGACTTAAACTTGGAATCCGCCATAATCAAGGGCACCGAGAGCAAAAGTGCCATTGTTGTAATTCATGAAATGTCTATTACATTGCTTAGCAACCCCACTCTGTTTATGTGACTCATCCCTTGCCTGAACACATATGAGTATAACTTTGGCTCTCTGGTGAATATAACTGAGTCACAACTCTACTTTTATGAGATCAGGAAAGAATAAAATCTTTACTTACCTACGTGGTTGCCTGCAGCTCCTAAAATGAAGCAGAGCTCTAAGACCTTCAGGTGAGATGACTCAGAAGACTAAAGGAGGATAATGAGAATGAATGGGAACAGCAAGTTTCAACAACAGGCTGAAAATAAATTATATTCTCATGATCCTTCCAACAAAGCGGAGAGATCCAGTCTGAGGGGCCGGTCAGCCTGGGCACCAGCATAAGTCTGAGACAGTCAGTAAAGTCAGCAGGATTTATGTTAGACAGTCAATCCCTTGCCATTGTTCTTAAATTGAGCCTTTAAGTCCAGAAGTTTCCTGGGAAGGATGTAATGCTTATGCTCTATGAATGAGGTTAAAAGCAAATTTACTAAACATTTAGCTAAAGCACACCCAATTATTTACAGATAGCCTATGCTATTATGGATATAAATGAGTCTATAAGCAAGTGATTCCCATTTAGGCCACTGGAATCTACCATCACTTCATAACTTCGCCCGACAGCCTGCGCCTCAGAATTGTGGTCTGTCTCTTCCTTGCCCTAACATTTCCTTTTCCTACCTTCAGGGGAAGCACAATAAAGGAAAGGGGTCAAACGACCTGCAACTTGGCAGCTGTGTGCATTAGCAACTCTGTGTCCCAGATTCCTTATCTGTAATTTGCACAAAATAATGGTACTTCAGAGGGTTGTTCTCAAAATTAGACACTATGAGATACCATCACTGCCTGACATATAAGAAACACTCAGTCAATAGTAACCTCTTTGCATTGGGTTGGAATCTCAGCTAGACCACTTACCAGCTGTTGATTTTGTACAAAGTACTTTACCTATCTGAGACTCCATTTCCTTCTATGTACAACAGTGATAATACATATCTTGGCCTTCCAAGCCTGTCCCAGAGCCTGGCAAGTCCCTTTCCCAGAAGACTAGATCTTCAGCTCGGCAGGCCTGTGGCCCAGGTGGGATTTCCAGGACAGACTAGTCACCAAGAAGCCAGACGACCAACTGCCCTTCTCTTTGTGCTAAGAGACAGGCTCGAGGAAAGATCCATAATGGCCAAATGGGAACAGCTCTAGAGTGCAGTTCCCAGCGAGAATGCAGAGGATGAGTGATCACCGCATTTCCAAATGAGTTTTTACTGCCCACAGACCAGGAGATTCCTGGGCAGAGAAGCGCCACGAGTTTCTGGCATGGCTGTTTCAGCCTGCGCAGCGGGTCTCAGCACAAAAACTCACACAAATCTGGGCGGCCGTTTCAACTGGAGCCTGGAATGCCTGGGAGACAGAGTCACTCATTCAACTGAAAAAAAGGGTGCTGAAACAGGGAGTTAGGTGATCTGGCTCAGCAGGTACCACCCTGAAAAAGACCAGCAATCTGAAATGCTCTGGATTGAGAGTTTCACAGCAAGCACAACTGGTCCCAGGACAGTCCAGCTCTGTGGGGGGAAGAGTGTCCACCATTACCGAGGCTGTCCCCCACTACCAAGGCAGTCCACCATTGCCGAGGCAGTCCGCCATTACAGAGGCAGTCCGCCATTACTGAGGCAGACTGCCATTACCAAGGCAATTCTAACTTTACCTCTAAACAAAACCACATGGCGTTCACTCCGCAGCGGGGCAGAGCCCACAGCAGCTCAGCAACACCTCTGATGGCAGACTGTGACTAGGCTACCTCCTTGCTGGGCAGGGCATCTCTGAAAAAAGGCAGCAGCACGTCAGGAACTTATAAATAAAGCCCCACCTTCCCAGGATAGAGCACCTTGGAAAAAAAGGCAGTTATAAGTTCCACTGCAGCAGACTTAAATGTACCTGCTCAGCAGATCTGAACGGAACAATGGAGCTCATAGCTCAACACTTCAGCTCCTATAATGGACAGACTGTCTCCTCAAGCAGCTCCCTGACCCCGGTATATCCAAAGAGACACCTCATAAAGGAGAGCTCAGATTGACATCTGGCAAGTATCCTTCTGGGACAAAGATAACAGAAGAAGAAATTGGCAGCAACCCTTACTGTTCTGCAGCTGCCACAGGTAATCCCCAGGCAAGCAGGGTCAAGAGTAGACCTCCAGCAGTCCTACAGCAGACGGCCCTGTTAGAAGAAAAACTGAAAAACAGAAAGAAATAACTTCATCATCAACAAAAAGGATGTCCACTCAGAGACTCCATCTGAAAGTCACCAACTACAAAGACCACAGGTAGATAAATCCACAAAGATGGGAAGAAATCAGTGCAAAAAGGATGAAAACATCCAAAAGCAGAATGACTCCTCCTCCAAGGGATCACAACTCCTCACTAGCAAGGGAACAAGGCTGGATGGAGAATGAGTCTGATGAATTGACAGAAACAGGCTTCAGAAAGTGGGTAATAAAAAACTTCTCTGAGCTAAAAGAACATGTTATAACCCAATGCAAAGAAACTAAGAACCTTGAAAAAAGGTTTGATGAAATGCTAATGGGAATAAACAGCTTAGAGAAGAATATAAATGAATTGATGGAGCTGAAAAACATAACACGAGAACTTCGTGATGCATACACAAGTTTCAATAGCTGAATTGACCAAGCAGAAGAAAAGATATCAGAGATTGAAGATCAACTCAATGAAATAAAACGAGAAGGCAAGAATAGAGAAAAAAAGAGTAAAAAGAAATGAACAACACCTCCAAGAAATATGGGATTATGTGAAAATACCTAATTTACATTTCATAGGTGTACCTGAATGTGATGGAGAGAATGAATCCAAGCTGGAAAACACTCTTCAGGATATTATCCAGGAGGACTTCCCCAACCTAGCAAGGCAGGCCAATATTCATGTCCAGGAAATACAGAGAACACCACAAAGATATTCCTCATGAAGAGCAACCCCAAGGCACATAATCGTCAGATTGCCAGGGTTGAAATGAAGGAAGAAATGCTAAGAGCAGCCAGAGAGAAAGGTTGGGTTACCCACAAAGGGAAGCCCAGCAGACTCACAGAGGATCTCTCAGCAGAAACCCTGCAAGCCAGAAGAGAGTGGAGGCCAATATTCAACATCCTTAAAGAAAAGAACTTTCACCCTAGAAATTCATATCCAGCCAAACTAAGCTTCATAAGCAAAAGAGAAATAAAATCCTTTATGAACAAGCAATTGCTCAGAGATTTCATCACCACCAGGCCTGCCTTACAAGAGCTCCTGAAAGAGGCACTAAACATAGAAAGAAATAACCAGTACCAGCCACTCCAAAAATGTACTAAGTGGTAAAGAGCATTGTCACAATGAATTAACTGCATCAACTAATGGGCAAAACAACCAGCTAGCATTAAAAATCACAGGATAACATTCACACGTGACAATATTAACCTTAAATCCTTAAATGTAAATGGGCTAAATGCCCCAATCAAAAGACACAGACTGGCAAATTGGATAAAAAGTCAAAACCTATCGGTGTGCTGTATCCAGGAAACCCATCTCACATGCAATGACACACATAGGCTCAAAATAAAGGGGTGGAGATTTACCAAGCAAATGGAGAGCAAAGAAAAGCAGGAGTTGCAATCCTAGTCTCTGATAAAATACACTTTAAACCAACAAAGATCAAAAGAGACAAAGAAGGGCATAACATAATGGTAAAAGGATCAATGCAACAAGAAGAGCTAATGATCTTAAATATATATGCACCCAATACAGGAGCACCCAGATACATAAAGCAAGTTCTTAACAACCTACAAAGAGACTTAGACTCCCACACAATAATAGTAGGAGACTTTAACACTCCACTGTCAGTATTAGACAGTTCAATGAGACAGAAAATTAACAAGGATATCCAGGGCCTGAAATCAGATCTGGACCAAGCAAACCTAATAGACATTTGCAGAACTCTCCACCCCAAATCCACAGAATATACATTCATCTCAGCACCACATCACACCTACTGTAAAATTGACCACATAATTGGAAGTAAATCACTCCTCAGCAAATGCAAAAGAACAGAAATCATAACAGTCTCTCAGACCACAGTGCAATGAAATTAGAACTCAGGATTAAGAAACTAACTCAGAACTGTACAACTTCATGGAAACTGAACAACTGGCTCTTGAATGTTGACTAGATAAACAATGACATTAAGGGAGAAATAAAGATGTTCTTGGAAACCAATGAGAATGAGGACACAACGTACCAGAATCTCTGGGACACATTTAAAGCCGTATCTAAAGGAAAATTTATAACAGTAAATGCCCACATGAGAAGCAAAGAAACATCTATAATCAACACCTATAATCAAAATTGAAAGAGCTAGAGAAGCAAGATAAAAAAAACTCAAAACCTAGCAGAAGACAAGAAATAACTAAGATCAGAGCAGAACTGAAGGAGAGAGAGACACAAAAAAATACCCTTCAAAAAAATCAATAAATCCAGGAGCTGGTTTTTTGAAAAGATCAGCAAAATAGACAGACCACTAGCCAGATTAATAAAAAAGAAAAGAGAGAAGAATCAAACAGATGCAATAAAAAATGATAAAGGGGATATCACCACCAATTCCACAGAAATACAAACTACCATCAGAGATTACTACAAACAACTCTATGCACATAAACCAGTAAACGTGAAAGAAATGGAAAAATTCCTGGACACTTGCACCCTCACATGCCTAAACTAGGAAGAAGTTGAAACCCTAAAGAGACCAATAACAAGGGCTGAAGTTGAGGCAGCAATTAGCAGCCTACCAATCAAAAAAAGCCCAGGTCCAGATGGGTTCACAGCTGAATTCTACCAGACATATAAAGAGGAGTTGGTACCACTCCTTCTGAAAGTATTCCAAACAATCCAAAAAGAAGCAATCCTTCCCAAATCATTTTATGAGACCAATATCATCCTTATACCAAAACCCAGCAGAGACTCAACAAGAAAAGAAAACTTCAGGCCAATATCCATGATGAACATAGATGCAAAAGGCCAATATCCATGATGAACATAGATGTAAAAATCTTCAATAAAATACTGGCAAACAGACTGCAACAGCCCACTAAAAAGCTTATCTATCATGATCAAGTAGGCTTCATCCTGGGGATGCAAGCCTGGTTCAACATACACAAGTCTATAAACGTAATACACCATGTAAACAGAACCAAAGACAAAAACCACATGATTATCTCAGAAGATGCAGAGAAGGCCTTTGACAAAATTCAAAAGCCTTTTATGCTAAAAACTTTCAATAAACTAGGTATAAAAGCTATTTAGGACAAACCCACAGCCAATATCATACTGAATGGGCAAAAACTGGAAGCATTCCCTTTGAAATCTGGCACTAGATAAGGATGTCCTCTCTCACCACTCCTATTCAATATAGTATTGGAAGTTCTAGCCAGAGCAATCAGGCAAGAAAAGGAAATAAAGGGTATTCAGTTAGGAAAGGAGGAAGTTAAACTGTCTCTATTTGCAGATGACATGATTGTATATTTAGAAGACCCCATCATCTCAGCCCCAAATCTCCTGAAACTGATAAGCAACTTCAGCAAAGGCTCAGGATACAAAATCAATGTGCAGAAATCACAAGCATTCCTATACACCAATAACAGACTTAAAGAGATCCAAATCAAGAACAAACTGCCATTCACAATTGCTACAAAGAGAATAAAATACTCAGGAATACAACTAACAAAGGATGTAAAGGATATCTTCAAGGAGGACTACAAACCACTGCTCAAGAAAATAAGAGAGGACACAAACAGAGGGAAAAACATTCCATGCTCATGGTTAGGAAGACAATATTGTGAAAATGGTCATACTGCCCAAAGTAATGTATAGATTCAATGCTATCCCCATCAAGCTACCTCTTCACACAAACTGGAAAAAAACACCTTAAACTTCATATGGAACCAAAAGAGAGCCCACATAGCCAAGTCAATTCTAAGCAAAAAGAACAAAGCTGGAGGCATCATGCTACCTGACTTCAAACTAAACTACAAGGCTACAGTAATCAAAACAGCATGGTACTGGTACCAAAACAGAGATATAGGTCAATGGAACAGAACAGAGGCCTCGGAGGCAATGCCACACAACTACAACCATCTGATCTTTGACAAACCTGACAAAAACAAGCAACGGGGAAATGATTCCCTGTTTACTAAATGGTGTTGGGAAAACTGGCTAGCCATGTGCAGAAAGCAGAAACTGGACCCCTTCCTGATACCTTGCACTAAAATTAACTCCAGATGGATTAAAGACTTAAACATAAGACCTAACACTATAAAAATCCTAGAACAAAACCTAGTCAAAACCATTCAGGACATAGGCATAGGCAAGGACTTCATGACTAAAACACCAAAAGCATTGGCAACAAAAGCCAATATAGACAAATGGGATCCAATTAAACTCCAGAGCTTCTGCACAGCAAAAGAAACAATCATTAGAGTGAACCGACAACCAACAGAATGGGAAAAAATTTTTGCAATCTACCCATCTGACGAAGGGCTAATATCCAGAAGCTACAAAGAACTAAAACAGATTTACAAGAAAAAAACACACCCATTCAAAAGTGGGCAAAGGATATGAACAGACACTTTTCAAAAGAAGACATATATGAGGCCAACAAATGTATGAAAAAATGCTCATCATCAGTGGTCATTAGGGAAATGCAAATCAATACCACATTGAGATACCATCTCACACCAGTTAGAATGGTGATCATTAAAAAATCTGGAGACAACAGATGCTGGAGAGAATGTGGAGAAATAGGAACACTTTTACACTATTGGTGGTAGTGTAGATTAGTTCAACCATTGTGGAAGACTGTGGAGATTCCTCAAGGACCTAGAAATAGAAATTCCATTTGACCCAGCAATCTCATTACTGGGTATATATCCAAAGGATTATAAATCATTCTGTTATAAAGACGCATGCACATGTATGCTCATTGCGGCACTGTTTATGATAGCAAAGACCTGGAACCAACTCAAATGCCCATCAATGATAGACTGGACAGGGAAAATGTGGCACATATACACCATGGAATACTATGCAGCCATAAAAAACGATGAGTTCATGTCCTTTGTAGGGACATGGATGAATCTGGAAACCATCATTCTCAGTAAACTGACACAAGAACAGAAAATCACACACCACTTGTTCTCACTCATAGGTGGGTGTTGACAATGAGAACACACGGACACAGGTAGGGAACCATCACACACTGGGATCTGTTGGGGGTCTAGGGGAGGGACAGCAGAGGTAGGGAGTTGGGGAGGGATAACATGGGGAGAAATGGTAGATATATGTGACAGGGAATGGAGGCAGCAAACCACATTGCCATGTATGTACCTATGCAACAATCCTGCATGTTCGGCATGTGTACCCCAGAACCTGAAGTGCAATAAATTAAAAAAAAATGCCTATCTTATTAAATTCTTGAGGGGATGAAATAATATATAGAAATTAATATGACACAGAATGGGTATACAATTAGTGGTCAGTAATTAGTGGGAACAACTTTACTGTTTCTACCCATTGTCTCTCTTATGTGGGTTAAGCTAATGCTTGGTTTATTAGATAAAAAAGACAAATTGATCTAAGTTACTTTGATTTTTAAAAACAATTTAAGGAGAGAGATAATCTCTTCTACAGCTTGGTGTACCTTGTACCTATGACAAAACAGACATAAAATAAAATTGAATTTTTAAAAAATGTCTCCTCTGTCCCTGATTTCTTGCCCTGCACCAGCTCCCAATAGCATTCTACTCCACCTCATACTGTTTCTTGAGAATGCTTTTTTTATTTTAAATATTAGTTTTTGTAGGTACATGATATATTAAAGGGGTACCTGAGATATTCTCATACAGGCATGTAATGTGTACAATCACATAGTGGTAAGTGGGATGTCCATCCCTTCAAGCATTTATCCTTTGTACTGCAAACAATCTAGTTATACTCTTTTCAGTACTTTTAAATCTACAATTAAATTATTATTTACCATAGTTACCCTGTTGTGCTATCAAATACTAGGTCTTATTCATTTTTTTTCCATTTTTTGTACCCCTTAACTGTAGTCACTTCCCCCTGATACCCCACTACTCTTCCTAGCCTCTAGTAACTATCCTACTTTCTATCTCCAGGAATCCAATTGTTTTAATTTTTAGATCTCACAGGTAAGTGAGAACATTCAAACTTTGTGTTTCTGCGTCTGGCTAATTTCACTTAATGACCTGCAGTTCCACCCATGTTGTTGTAAATGACGGGACCTCATCCTTTTTTATGGCTGAATAGTATTTCATTGTGTATAAGTACCACATTTTCTTTAACCATTCATCTGTTGATGGACAGATTGCTTCTGAATCTTGGCTATTGTGAATAGTGCTGCATTAAACATGAAAGTGCAGATAGGTCTTTGATAACCTGATTTCCTTTATTTTGGGTATATACTTAGCAGTGGGACTTCTGGATTGTATGGTTTATCATACGGTTTTTTCAGGAATCTCCAAACTGTTTTGTGTAGTAGATGTACTAATTTGCATTCCCACCAACAGTATACAAAGGTTCCATTTTCTCCATATCCTTGTCAGCATTTGTTATTGCCCATCTTTTGGATAAAAGCCATTTTAACTGGGGTGAGATGATATCTTATTGCAGTTTTGATTTGCATTTCTCTAGTGAGCAGTGATGTCAAGCAACTTTTCATTCCCCTGTTGCCATTTGTATGCCTTCTTTTGAAAAATGTCTAATCATATCTTTTACCCATTTTTAATTGGATTATTAGATATTTTTCCTATACAGCTGTTTGAGCTCCTTATATTTGCTGATTTTTAATCCCTTATTAGTTTGCAAATATTTTCTCCCCTTCTGTGGGTTGTCTCTTCACTTTGTTGATTGTTTTCTTTGCTATGCAGAAGCTTTTTAACTTGATGTGATCCCATTTGTCCATTTTTGCTTTGGCTGCCTGTGCTTATGGTGTATTACTCAAGAAATCTTTACCCACTTCAATGTCCTAGAGAGTTTCCTCAAAGTTTTCTTTGAGGAGTTTCATAGTTTGAAGTCTTAGATTTTAGTCTTTAATCTATTTACATTTGATTTTTGTATATGGCAAAAGAAAGGGTCTAGCTTCATTCTTCCGCACAAGGATATCCAGTTTTTCCAGCACCATTTATTGAAAAGACTGTCCTATCTCCCACTGCATGTTATTGCCACTTTTGCAAAAAATGAGCTCACTGTAGATGTATGGATTTGATTCTGGGTTCTCTCTGCTGTTCCATTTGGCTATGTGTCTGTTTTTATGCTAGTACTATGCTCTTTTAGTTACTATAGCTCTGTAGTATAATTTGAAGTCAGGTAACGTGACTAAAGTTTTTTTCTTTTTGCTCAGGATGGCTTTGGCTATTCTGGGTCTTTTATATTTCCATACAAATTTTAGGGCTTTTTTCTATTTCTGTGAAGAATGTAATTTTTATTTTGATAAGGATTGCATTGATTCTGTAGATTGCATTTGGTAGTAAGGACATTTTAACAATATTGACTCAATCCATGAATATGAAATATCTTTACATATTTTTTGTGTCTGCTTCAGTTTCTTTCATCAGAGTGTTCTAGTTTTCATTGCACAGGTATTTCACTTCTTCAGTTAATTCCTACATATTTTATTGGTAGCTATTGTAAGCAAGATTACTTTCTCGATTTCTTTTACAGATTGTTCTCTGCATATAGAAATGCTACTGATTTTTGTATGTTGAGTTTGTATCCTCCAATTTTACCGAATTTGCTTATCAGTCCTAATCATTTTTTGGAGAAGACTTAGGTTTTTCTAAATATAAGATTATATCATGTGCAAACAAGGATAATTTGACTTCTCCCTTTCCAATTTGAATGCCCTTTGTTTCTTTCTCTAGTCTGATTGCTCTAGCTAAGATTTCCAGTACTATGCTGAATACCAGTGATGAAAGTATGCATCCTTGTTGTGTCCCAGGTCTTAGAGGAAAGGCTTTCAGTTTTTCCCCATTCTGTATAATACTATTCATGAGTCTGTTATATGTGGCTTTTAATGTGTAATATGTTCCTTCCATACCTGGCTTTTTAAAGGCTTTTTAATCAAGAAGGGATATTGAATTTTATTAAATATTTTTGCAGCATCAATTGAATGATCATATGGTTTTTGTCCTACAATTCTGTTGAAGTGATGTATCACATTGATTAATTTGCATATGTTGAGCCATCCTTGAATATTCTTTTTAATGTGTTGTTGAATTTGGTTTGCTAGTATTTTATTGAAGATTTTTGCACCAATGTTCATTAGGGTTGTTGGTCTGTTGTTTTCTTTTCTTTTTTTTTCTTCTTCTTCTCTTTTTTTAAATGAGTCTTTGTCTGGTTTAGGTATCAGGGTAACACTGTCCTCAAATGAGTTTGGAAGTATTTCCTCCTCCTCTACTTTTTGGAATAGTTTGAGTAGGATTGTTATAAGTTCTTGTTTAAATGTTTGGTAAAATTCAGCAGTGAAGCCACTGAATCCTGGACTTTACTTTGCTGAAAGGCTTTTATTATGGATTCAATCTCATTACTTGTTATTGATCTGTTCAGGTGTTGAATTTCTTCATGGTTGAATCTTGGTAAGTTGCATTTGTCTAGGAATTTATTTCTTGTAGGTTTACCAGTTTGTTGGCATATAGTTGCTCATAGTAGCCTACAATGATCCTCTGAATTTCTGTAATATTGGTTGTAATGTCTGCTTTTTTATCTCTAACTTATTTATTTGTATCTTTTCTCTTTTTTCCTAGTCTTGCCAAAAGTTTGTCAATTTTGTTTATCTTTTCAAAAAACCAACTTTTAGTTTCATTTATCTTTTACATTGTTTTCTTCATTTCAATTTCATTTTATTTCTGCTCTCATCTTTATTGTTTATTTTTTTCTATGAATTTTGGGTTTGGTTTGCTGTTGCTTTTCTAGTTCTTAAAATGCATCATTAGTATATTTATTCAAAGTTTTTGTACTTTTTTGATATAGGTGCTTATAGCTATAAACTTTCCTCTTTTGCTGTATCCCATAGGTTTTGGTATATTGTGTTTCCATTATCATTTGTTTCAAGAAATTTGGTAATTTCTTTCTCTATTTCTTCATTTACCACTGGTCATTCAGGAGCATATTGTTTAACTTACATGTATTTGTAGATGTTCCAAAATTCCTTTTGTTATTTATTTCTAATTTTATTTCATTGTGATCTGAGAAGATACCTGAATTTAAGATAATTTCAACTTTAAAAAAAATTTTTAAAGACTTGTTTTGTGGCCTAACATATAGTCAGTTCTTGAGAGTAATCCATGTGCTGAGGAGAAGAATGTGTATCCTGCAGCTGTTGAATGAAGTGTTCTGTAAATATCTGTTAGTTCCATTTCGCCTATAGTGCAGATTAAGTCTAATTGTTTTTCCTGTTGATTTTCTCTCTGAATGATTTGTCCAATGCTGAAAGTGAGGTGTTGAAGTCTCCGGCTATTATTATATTGAAGTCTATCTCTTTTTAGCTCTAATAATGTTTGTTTTATATATCTTGGAGCTCCGGTGTTGGGTGCATATATAATTGTTGTATCCTCTTGCCACACCGACCCCTTTATCATTATATAATGACCTTGTCTCTTTTTATAGTTTCTGTCTCGAAATCTATTTTGTCTGATAAAAGTGCAGCCACTCCTCCTCTTTGTTTGGTATTCATTGGCATGAAATATCTTTTATCATCCCTTTACATTCAGGCTATGTGTATCTTTATAGATGAACTATGTTTCTTATAGGCAACAGATCACTGGGTCTTTCTTTTTTATTCATTCAGCCACACTACATCTTTTGATTGGAAAGCTTAATCTATTTACATTAAGTGCTATTAGTAAGGACTTACTCTTGCCATTTTGTTGTTTGTTTTCTGATTTGTGGTTTGCTGATTTGTTGTTTTTTTTTCTGTTTTGTGGCCTGCTCTTCCTTCTTTCCTTCATTCCTGTCTCCCTTTTAGTGAAGGTGATCTTCTCTTGTGATATGTTTTAATTTCTACCTTTTTACTTTTTTTGTGTGTATCTGTGTATATCTTTTTGGCTTGAGATTATCAAGAACCTTGCAAATAATATCTCATAACCCATGATTTTAAACTGATGACAACTTGCCACTGGTTGCATAAACTAACAAACAAGCAAAGAGAAAACAACAAAAAACTGTAAACTTTAACTTTGTCCCCTGCTTATTAACTTTTTGTTGTTTCTATGTATATCTTATTGTACTGTGCTTTGAAAAGTTGTTGTAGTTATTATTTTTGATCTGTTCATTATTTAGTCTTTCTACTCAAGATATGAGAGTAGTTTACATACCACAATTATAGTCTTATAATATTCTGTGGTTTTCTGTGTTCTTACTATTACCACTGAGTTTTGTACCTCCAGATGATTTCTTATTGTTCATGAACATCCTTTTCTTTCAGATTGAAGAATATCTGACAGCTACAGAATACACATTCTTCTCCTCAGCAGATGGATTACTCTCAAAGACTGACCATATGTTGGGCCACAAAACAAGTCTTAAAAAATTCAAAAGTAAGTGAAATTATCTTAAATTCAAGTATCTTCTCAGACCATAATGAAATAAAATTAGAAATCAATAACAAGAGAAATTTTGGAAACTACACAAACACATGTAAGTTAAACAATATGCTCCTGAATGACCAGTGGTCAATGAAGAAATGCATTCTTGTAGGATACATGTGGTGTTGATGAAATCCCTCAGCTTTGGTTCATCTGGGAAAGTATTTCTTCTTCATGTTTGAAGGATATTTTCACTGAATGTACTATTCTAGAATAAAAGTTTTTTTTTTTCTTTCATCACTTTAGATATGTCATGCCACTCTTTCTTGGCCTTAAGGTTTCCACTGAGAAGTCTGCTGCTGCCAGACTTATTGGAGCTCCATTGTATGTTATTTGTTTCTTTTCTCTTGCTGCTTTTAGAATCCTTTCTTATTCTTGACCTTTGGGAGTTTGATTATGAAATGTCTTGAAGTAGTCTTATTTGGGTTAAATCTGCTTGGTGTTTTATAATATTCTTGTATTTAAATATTGATCTTTTTCCCTGGGTTTGGGAAACTTTCTGTTATTATCACTTTCAATAAACTTTCTACTCTAGTCACTCTCTCTACTGCCTCTTTAAAGGCAATAATTCTTAGATTGTCCTTTTCTAAATCTGGTAGGCATGCTTCATTATTTTTTATTTTTTATTTGGTCTCCTCTGACTGTGTATGTTCAGTCTGTTTTCAAGCTTACTCTTTCTTCTGTTTGATTTGTTTTGCTGTTAAGAGACTCTGATGCATTCTTCAGTATTTCAATTGCATTTTTCAACTCCAGAATTTCTGCTTATTTTTAATTATTTCAATCTCTTTGTTAAATTTACCTTATTGAATTCTGAATTCCTTCTCTGCATTACCTTTTCTCTGAGTTTCCTCAAGACCGCTATTTTGAATTTTCTGTCTGAAAGGTCACACATCTCTGTCTCTCCAGGATTGGTCCCTGGTGGTTTATTTGGTGAGGTCATGTTTTCTTGGATGATCTTGATGCTTATGGATGTCCATTGGCGTCTGGGTATTAAAGAGTTAGGTGTTTATTGCAGTATTTGCCATCTAGGCTTGTTTGTACCCATCCTTCTTGGGAAGGTTTTCCAGGTACTTAAAGGGACTTGAATGATGTGATCTAAGTTTTTGGTCATTCCAACCATATCTGCATTATGGTGTACCAAACTCAGTAATGCTGTGGCTCTTGCAGACTCATAGAGGTATTGCCTTGGTGTTCTTGGATAAAATCTGGAAGAATTATCTGGATTACCAGGCAGAGCCTCTTCTCTTTCTCTATATCTCTCTCTCTCCTGAGCTAGCTGGAGGTAGGAGAGGAGTGACACAAGCACCCTCATGGACACCACAACTAGGAATGCACTGGGTCAGACCTGAAGGCAGTACAGCACTGAGTCTTGCCCAGGCCCACGGTAACCACTGCCTGGCTACTGCCTATGTTTGCTCAAGGCCCTAGGGCTCTACAGTCAGCAGGTGGCAAAGCCAGGTAGGCTACTACTGTCCTTCCCTCCAGGGCAGGTCCAGAGATGCTATCCAGGAGCCAGGGCCTGGAATCAGGCACTCCAGGAGCCTACTTGGTGCTCTGCCCCACTGTGCCCAGGCTGGTACCCAAGCAGCAAAAGTCCCCTTCACTCTTCCCTCTCCTTTTCTCAAACAGAGGAAGTCTCTTCCCATAGCCACCACAGCTGGGAATGTGCTGGCTCATAACTGAAACAAAGCATGTCTCAGAATTTCATCTAAGGTTCATGGTGAGTACTGCCTGGCTACCATGCTAATTATTCAGGGCCCAAGGGCCCTTTAGTCTGCAGGTGATGAATCTTTCCAGGACTGTGTCCTTCCCTTTGAGGCAATGCATTCCCTTTTGGCTCAGGGTGTATCTAGAAATGCCATCTGGGAATTAGGGCCTGGAGTGGGGGCCTCAGGACTCTACTGCTGTCCTCTCCTATTGTGGCTAAGCTGGTATCCAAATTGTAATACAAAATCCTCTTTATTCTGCCCTTTCCTTTCCTCAAGCTGCACTGGCTGGGGTTGGTGGGGGTGAGGGAAAACACAAGCACTCCCTTGGTGGTCCCAGCTGGTATCTCACTCAGTCGTGTGCCCCCTATATTTACTAACTTGAAGCCCAGCACAGCACCAGGGCTTGCCCAGGAATTGCAGCCCCTTTTTATTTTTTAAATGCAACACCTTTTTCATTTTTCACAGTTACTGAAATCATTTAAATATTAAATAATTTAATACAGAAGTATTATTTATGCACACAAACTATACTTGTAACAGCATGACCTTTTACCTGAAAAATAAAGGATGAAATATTTACTTATTTACCTATTGCTCATAACACTGATAGGCTTTTCCTTAATGCTTTGTTTTCTAAAAGTTTTATTGTTTTTAAACAAACAAAAATGGATTTGAGAAGACTGAACCAAAACAGTGCTACCAAAACTCACACCTTGTTATCAGACGTCACTGTCCTTATAACAATTCAACTAATAAGATTTAAGATTTAACTTCTTCCTAAAGTATCAGAACATTTTTTTAAGTCTCAATGTACCTATTTAAATAAATCATGCTTCCATAAGAAGAGAGTATCCTTTAAAAATGAAAAACAATAAAAAGCACAAATTTTTATTTACTCACAACACTGAATAATTAATGTAAACTTTTTGAATATTTCTTTTCCTTTAGACGTTTTTCCTCGTAAGCGACTTAAGCATAGACTGCCTTACAAGTTTATTTAGAACCCCAGAGCACTTTAGGCCAGAGTGGTGAGGCTTGCCAGAACTAAGATTCCATCTGCTGGGATGGGTGATTCCCCTCAGGCTAGGGCTGATCTTAATGTTCCTTCCATGGGTACTGGCTGAGTTCTGCCCAGTGTTGTTTTCTGCTGTGAGAGGACAGCACTGAGTTCCAATGAAAAGACCTGCAATCATTGTGCTCTCTCCCTCCCCTAAGCACACAGATTCTCTCTCTATGCCACAGACACTGCTGCAAAATGAGGAATGGGTGGCATCTCCAACTCAAGACTGTCTTTCTTACCATTTTTAGTGCTTCTTTCAATGATATGAAGTTAAAACCAGAACTGTAATTTCTCACCTGATTTTTGGTTCTTATGAAAGTGCCTTTTTTGTGTGGATAGCTGTTCAATTTGGTGTTCCTGTGGAGAGGATCATCGATGAAGGCTTCTATTTGCCCATCTTGCTCTGCTTCCTCCTTGAGAATCTTATGTATTGGTTTGATGAGATAGACGGTAAGTTCAGAAAGAACAATATTGACAACCAAGATTACATTTTGAAAATTATATATTGTTTCCTTTCCTGTGATTAGGATTATGAAAATATGAAAAACTCCTTTCTTTAAAATAATTATGGCTAGACACAATGGCTCACACCTATAATCCCAGTGCTTTGGGAGGCCAAGGTTCGAGGATCACTAGAATCAAGGAGTTTGAGACCAGTTTGGGTACCATAACAAAGCCCTATCTCTACCAAAAAAAAAAAAAAAAAAATTAGCCAGTTATGGTGGCATATGCCTGTAGTCTCAACTACTTAGGAAGCTGAGGGAGGGGAGCTGGTTAAGCCCAGGAGTTTGAGGCTGCAGTGAGGTATGATCATGCCACTGCACTCCAGCCTGTGTGACAGATCAAAACCCTGTCTCTAAAAAAACATAAAACAAAATCCAACAAAATAAAATAAGTAGCTATTTAAGTCATTATGTGAAGTTGTTGGGATTTAGAATGAGGGAGAGGAGGCCAGGTGCCAGGTGAGGCATCCATCAAGCCCATTGTGCTCATTATACTCTTGTTTGAAACTGGAGGTTATATGTGAGATTTCTCTCAGAGTTTGAGCTTTACTCATTTGTGTTCTGAGCTTTCTGAGTTTATTTGAGACATAATTAGACTGGATTGAGTCTAGGATCTAATTGGATTTGATAATTAACTGGATTAGATTCAGTTAGAGGCCTTGAGTAGGTACCTTTTTGTTAATGGGTTTGTTTCAATCCAAGAAGTCTGGGGCTCCACCTTCTGGGATTCTAGTTAATTTATGTATGAGAATTATGGGCCAGCCAGGCACGGTGGCTCACACCTGTAATCCCAGCACTTTGGGAGGCCAAGGCAGGTGGATCAGGAGGTCAGGAGATCGAGATCATCCTGGCTAACACAGTGAAACCCTCTATCTACTAAAAATACAAAAAAAAATTAGCCAACCATGGTGGCACGTGCCTGTAGTCCCAGCTACTCGGGAGACTGATGCAGGAGAATCACTTGAACCCGGGAGGCAGAGGTTGCAGTGAGCTGAGATCATATCACTACACTCCAGCCTGGGTGACAGAGTGACACTCCATCTCAAAAAAAGAAAAACAAAATTATGGGCCTAGAATGGGTGCATTTTCAGAAAATGGGTTAACCTAACTAGAGACAGCTTAGAATTAAGATGGTCACATGGGGAAGATTTAATTTAGACAGAATTGTTTATTTGCAGGCACATTATAAAGAAAGGGCTCAAGGACCCTACAAAAATAATGGAATGCATTTTTCAATTAGTATGCAGAGGCCTCTAAAATATTAAGTAAATTAAAAATTGCCTCCATAAAGGATTCCTTACAGAAGGCAAATGAAAAGCATATACAACAAACTGACAACATGACAAAAAGGACTATACCTTGACTGAATTAACCCTGACTATTCCTTCTCTTTATCTGTTTCTACCTAAATAATCTTTATTTTATTTCATTTTTTGAGGCAGTCTCACTCTGTTACCCAGGCTGGAGTGAAGTGGTATGATCTCAGCTCACTGCAACCTCTACCTCCTGGGTTCAAGTGATTCTCCTCCCCAACTCAGCCTCCGAAGTAGCTGGGATTACAGGCATGTGCCACCACGCTGAGCCAATTTTTGTATTTTTTGTAGAGATGGGGTTTCGCCGTGTTGGCCAGGCTAGTCTCGTGCCTTTAACCTCAGGTGTTTCACCCACCTCGGCCTCCCAAAGTGCTGGGATTACAGGTATGAGCCATCATGCCCAGCCGCTACCTACTCTGAGTCTTCTAACCTTTTTGCTAAATTTCCCTTTCACTCTGAAGATGATTTTTTAAAAAGAGAAGTTAGATTCCTTACAAAGTGAGTCCCTCTGATCAGCCAGGCTTGCCTGCTGTAACCAACCTTTATACCATAGTCTAAAACTGAGCTTAGAGACATTGTAAAGGAATCCCATAACACAAGTGAAAATTCTCAAAAATTTATGGAGGAATTTAGAATCCTCATAGGAGCTTGCAATGCAGGAGTCCCTGACCTTCACCAATTTATTCACATGATATTGGGGCTTGGTGAAGCTCACAAATGGATGGCAGAAGCAGAATGGGACAAACATTGGAAAGATATTAAAGATTCCTCCAAAACCTCCTGATGAGATAAACCAAAAGGAGCTAGAAACATTTCTGAAAACATTTTAATTCTTAAGATTTTTCCACAAAAATTGATTGGTCCATTATACAGTCTTACAGACAAAAAAAAAAAAAAAAAGGAAGAAGCAGCTTCAGATTACAAAGCCTTTTTAGGAATACCATTTGTGAAATATTCTAGGCTTGAATTACAATAAAGAGTATTTCCGGCAGGAACTGAAAATGCATTAACTGTTTTATTTAAAAACAAAAACAAAAACTTCATCTCAAATTTAGTAGCCTAATTTAAAAAACATAAACTAGGATGGGAAGTTACAGATATGATTGAATTGGTAGCCTTAACTGAGCATTAGAGAAGATTCTATAGCAAGAAAAAATCCCAGAAGGCTAACAAGCTTATGTTTCTCCAATTACAACAATTACAAGAACATAGACTAAAGGGACCATCTTGTTTTTATTTTACATCACAACCAAGAGGTCCTAAAACAAGAAATTCTTTACTCCAGGTGCTTGCCTTCATTGAAAACAACCAGGACACTGGAAAAGAGATTGTCTGCTTTTATGTCAATCCACCATAAACCTCCTCCCTTTAGGCGAGGTTGGTTCCTCACTAGAAGGAGTCCAAGAGATTTTAGTTCTTGTGATATTAATCAACATTAAGAAGACTCCAGTATATTCTACAGTAAATCACTCCTCCTAATACCCTTAAATAGACATGAAGAAACAAAACATGAAACAAAAATGGGGAAACTTGTACAATCCTGGTGGATACCAGAGCCACATTATCTATCTGCCATAAGTCCCACTTTAATAAGTAAAAAAAGTCATTTCTTGCAAATCAAAACCACAATGAGATACCATGTCAAGCCAGTCAGAATGGCGATTATTAAAAAGTCAGGAAACAATAGATGCTGTTGAGGCTTTGGAGAAATAGGAACACTTTTACACTGTTTGTGGAAATGTAAATTAGTTCAGCCATTATGGAAGACAGTGTGGCAATTCCTCAAGGATCTAGAACCAGAAATACCATTTGACCCAGCAATCTCATTACTGGGTATATAACCCAAGGAATATAAATCATTCTACTATAAAAACACATGCACACATATGTTTCTTACAGCACTATTTACAATAGCAAAGAATGGAACCAACCGAAACACCCATCAATGATAGACTGGGTAAAGAAAATGTAGTACATATACACAATGGAATACTATGCAGCCATAAAAAGGAGTGAGATCATGTCCTTTGCAGGGACATGGATGAAGCTAGAAGCCATTATCCTCAGCAAACTAACACAGGAACAGACAACCAAACACAGCATGTCCTCACTCTTAAGTGGGAGTTGAATAATGAGAATACATGGACACAGAGAGGGGAACACCACACACCAGGGTCTTTTGGAGGGTTGGGGTAAGGGGAGGGAATTTAGAGGATGGGTCAATAGATGCAGCAAACCACCATGTCACACGTATATCTATGTAACAAACCTGCATGTTCTACACATGTATCACTTCTTTTTTAGAAGAAATAAAGGAAAAAAAGGTTATTTCTGTGGTGGGGGGTTCAAATCAAGTTCAATAGGTTTCCATATCTGAAACTATCCAATTGATGTTGGAGCCATTTTCAGAAAAGCATACCTTTCAACTATGTGGTAGTGCTCCAGTAAACTTGCTAGGATGATACTTACTTTCAAAGCTAAAGGGGCATATAATTCTGTCTAGAGGGAGAAATAATCTTAGAGTTTCCTGATTCCTGAACCGGAACTGTTATGCTGTCTACAGGCCAAAACTTATAAGATTGCAACTGAGGCCTGTAATAACACTGCCCTTTCTAAAATACCTGAATATTTATGCGTCTCTTTTGCAAGTGATATAGGAAGGATTAAAAGTGTGGAAGCTATAAAAGTCCAAATGGATCAATATAAACCTTTGCCTAAATTACCCCAATATCCACTAAAACCCTGAGCAATTCAAAAGCTCTCACAAATTGTAAATTTAAGTAAATAAGGACCTATAATTCCGTATACCAGTCCTTGTAACACTCCAATCCTACCAGTTAAAAAACCAAATGAATAATGTTGGAGATTTGTTCAAGATTTATGGGCAATTAAAATTGTAATACCAAGGTTTCCTATAGTCCCAGACTCTAATACTTTATTATCTAACATGCCCACTGATTCAGAATGGTTCTCAGTAATAAATCTCTGCTCAGTCTTCTTTAGCATTCCAGTTTGTGAAGAGAGTCCATACATTTTTTGCTTTTACTTGGAAAATTCAGCAGTACACCTGAACTGTAATGCTACAAGGACTTACTGAAGCCTCTTCCTATTTTTCCCAGGTATTACATCAAGACTTAATAACCCTATAGCTTCCTCAGAATTCTACTCTTATTTGACATATAGATGATCTGCTGTCATACTCTCCCACCAAAAAGTGCTGAGAAAGTGTCTCAATTTACCTTTTACAGCAACTCACACAAAAAGGTTACAGGCTTCAGAAGAAGAAAAACTTCTGTTTTCAAGAGAAAGAGTCTACTATTTGGGACACAACTTGAGTACTTAAGGGATTTCCCTCTTGCCTGAGAGAATAAAAATTATTCCATTTTCTTTGGCCTGCAACCAAAAGACAATTAAGAGGTTTTCTTGGACTTGCAGGATACTGAAGATCCTGGGTCCTGAATGTTTTCTTAATATGAGCTCACTAGAAAAGCAGGACCAGCAGATTGTCTGCTTTTATGTCAGTCCACCATAAACCTCCTCCCTTTAGGCGAGGTTGGTTCCTCACTAGAAGGAGTCCAAGAGATTTTAGTTCTTGTGATATTTGTCAGCATTAAGAAGACTCCAGTATATTCTACAGTAAATCACTCCTCCTAATACCCTTAAATAGACATGAAGAAACAAAACATGAAACAAAAATGGGGAAACTTGTACAATCCTGGTGGATACCAGAGCCACATTATCTATCTGCCATAAGTCCCACTTTAATAAGTAAAAAAGGTCATTTCTTGCAAATCAAAACAACAATGAGATACCATCTCATGCCTTGGGAAGACAGTCATGAGCAAGCCTTTAACCAAATAAAGTTGGCCTTACAACAGCTTCCAGCTTTAGAACTTCCAAATTGCAATAAGCCTTTTACCTTGTTCATTCATGAATGTAATAATCAAGCATTAGGAGTTCTTACCCAAGAACATGGAAGAAAGCATAATCCCTTTGCATATTATAGCTTGCACTTAGACCCAGTAGTAAGGCATATCCAAATCGTTTAAAAGCAGTAACAGCAGCAACCAACTTGGTAGAAGTTTCCTCTGAGCTAGTTTTAGGAAATGCAGTTAACTTCTAAGTCCCACATGCTGTGGAAAATCCATTAAATTCCAACAAAACTCAGCGTTTTTCAGCAAGTAAGTTAACATCTTACTGAATTCTTCTTCTGTCTCTTAATCTTCATCTAAAATACTACAACCTATTTAACCCTGCTACTCTACCATCTCTGCCTGATGATGGTGAAGACCACAATTGTATAAGTGTAATATCAGAGAGAGTGGCCCCTCATGTTGATTTACAAAATACTCCATTGGCTAATCCTGAGTTAAACTTTTTGTTGATAGGTTCTATGCCAAAATCTCAGAAGGGAAAACATATCAGGAAGGATATGCTGTTACAACTCAAAATGAGCTAATGGAGAAGGGAACTCTTCCTCAGTTAGATCAGCTCAATCCACAGGGCTTTTTGCTCTCACTTAGGCTTGTCATACAGCTAAAGACAAGTTAGTAAATATTCACACTATATGCTTTTGGCGTAATCCACAATTTTTTCATGTTAGGAAAACAGTGATGGCTTTTCATTTCTAGTGGGACCCCCATCAAAAATATACTCAAAGTAGATGAACTTTCTGCTATTCTGTTACCATCACACATTGCCTATGATTAAGATTGAAGCCCATATCTGTAAAATTGAACCTGACTACAAAGAGAAAGCCCTAGCAGATTTTTATGCTAAATCAGCTAGTGCTGAAACCGTTAGGATATGAAATTTGAACAAATGTCACGAGGAGCCAAGTCAACTCCCTTGTGATGGCCTGTTTAATAAACAGTGCATTTTGGGAAAAACAAAATTGGTATCTAAAACTATGGAAATTGAATCTTAAGTGTAAATCCACAGAGGGCCTAGATGGCCACCTGGTTCTTCCTGAGTCTTTAAAGCCTTCATTGTTAAAAGCTCTCCACTCCACAGATCATCATGGAACAGAAAAATGATCCAAATTATAAAAAGAATATTGGTGAGGTGACTGTTCCAAAATTGCTAAAATGGTTTATAACCAATGTTTGGTTTGTCAAACTCATAATTATGGGAAAATAAAAACTTCAGACAGTGTATTTCCATTGCCTGGTGGACCACTTGAATACATACAGATGGACTTCTTTCAATTGCCACCCTCAATGGCGTATCAGTATTTTCTTGTAACAGTTTATATATTTTCTGGTTGGGTTTAAGCTTTCCCATGTAGGAAAGTTGATGCTGTGACAGCAGCTAAGAAATTATTAGAAAATATGTTTCCTTTATGGAGCATTGCTGGAGAACTCTGCAGTGATGGGGGAACTCATTTTACAGGGAAAGTTATAGAGCAGTTAAATAAGGTGTTATGGGCACAATGACATTATCAGCCTCAACTATCTGAAAAGATTGAAAGAACAAACGGCATCTTAAAGCTGAAACTGGCAAAGGTAACTGAATAAATTAAGCTGCCTTAGTCAAAGGTATTAACATTGGCTTGAATGGCAATGAGACCCACTCTCACTGGAAAATGTTAAGTTGACCCCTGGAAGGCCTGTGATCCTAATAATAGAGCTTGATGCATCTCCTGCTATGGCTAAATACTGCAAAGCTCTAATGCATTATGCCTGAGTGTATTTTCGTCAGGTAAAGAAAGCTTTCTGTGATCACTGACTAAGGCCAATCAAACTTTTCATGGTCTAGAAACCAGAGATTGGGTCATTTGGAAACCACATCAAAGGAAGACTGCCTTTGAATCCCATTGGAAGGGATTATACCAAGTTATTCTCACTACTTACTTGAAGTACTTACTTACTTGAAGTAAGACTTCAAGGCCTCAAACTTTGGAACCACATCTCACAACTCAAAAAGGCACCTTCAGACTTTTAGATGTGTATGTTTGTTGGAAAATTTAAGGTAAAGTGGCCCAGAAAAATTTCCCAGAAGCAAATCGTATCTTCTATGTGTACAGCTTTCCCAAGATTATGGATCAAGATTTCTCTGTGATTAGAAAAGCCTTATCCTTCTTTCTTTCTTTCTCATTTCCTACTGTCCTAATCCTTCCCTTTTCCTTACAGGAAAATCCAAGGATCCATAATCAGTGAATGGCTTTAGCTATAGCTTATGCACAAAATAAAGAGCAATCATTGGATTTGTGGGCTAATGTCAAAAACAAAAACAAAACAACAACAAAAAACAGGAAACAATTCCATTAGTGCCAGTGCCTCTCCATCTTCCCAATGAGAGTAATGCTAAAATTCCACAGGAAGTGTGGAAAGCTATGTTTGATGTTCTAAACAGCACTGTTACGTGCTTTCCTACACTCCCTAGAACCAACACTCTAAGCTTTCCAATTAACCTGATAGTTACCAAATGTAGAAAATCTATCTGAGTGGTTCATGCAAAAGATGTACTGTGCTTCCAGACATCATGCACTCAAGACCTTAGAATTACCTATGTGAGTACAAGTAATTGTTTGTATAAATGTCACTGGATTAAATTCAATAGGGTCTTTTTTCATTAAATGTGATTATACTCCCTTACAGTATGTTATAAAGGAGCCACCAAAAAGTAAATTTCTCACTGGACCTTGTTCAGAAGCTATCAAATTTAACTGACCCCTGCTCAAACACAATTAGGTGACCCTCTTTCCAACCCCACAAAACCTATATTGGATCTTCAGAAAATCTGCTTATTCTGTTCTGTCTCCTTGCTTGTTTGGATCTTGCTATTTGGTGTGGTTCACTCCTGCCTTTCAAATTCATTCCCCTGGAAATCTCCATAATAGCTCCTATAATCAGAGGCTTAAATGGTCAATATCCAAAATTATCATCAACCTTCAAACAGCCAAAGTTAAGCTAGTTTCCACTGAAGAAAGATTCCAGTGGGGTTTCTGGGGGCTCACTCTTGGTGGTAACAAAGCAGTAATTGTATGGAATTTTAAGCTAATCTGTAAATTGGGGAAAATTTTCAATTTTGTGGTCAATCAGATCTCCCAGGGTTTCAGACAAGTAGAAGCCACTCTCTAAAAGGTGAATAACAACATACATGTTCAATAAAAACTACTTAATAAAACATCATAAAGCTTAAAACTCATTTTTTCCTTCAGTTTGAGGCCCACATTTGGCATTGAATAAAACCTTATGTGTACCCATCTCTCTGATTTTGTTAGTACAGAAAGCTCAATTTAAAAGGTGGCTTATACTGCTGTTTCCTTAGACACTGCCACCAAATGCATTAAGAAAATTTTTCAAGAGAAAGGAACATAGGATGTGTTTACAATAGCAACTAACATTTGGTTTGAAGGCATTCTAAATGATGGATAATAAGCTTGGCTTTCCCAAGGTTTTCTGATCTTCTTATTTTTTCTAGTGAGTCTCCAGGTTCTTATGACTTGTGTTACTGGGCTAACAACAAAAATCAATCCCTCTTTAAATCAGGCCATTTTACAGAAAACTATGATCCTTAATCACCATTACACAGACCTCAAACAAGGACTATAACCAATTAGACTCAAATACTGTAGAGCTGCCTATATTGCCTGAAATTTGCCTTGTTTGATTTGGTTTGATTCATTTCATAAGGACTCTTGTTAAGAAGTACACTTTGGTCTTTTGGTTTATCTTCTTGATAGCCATCATATTAATTCTGCTGGTATGCTATATCCTCTAAAGTCTTAAAAATTTTGTATGCAGCCATTCATTGAGTGTTGAATGGTCTCACTTTGATTCATTCAGCAAGAACATAATTATTCAACTGATGTGACATTACGAGTTATGATTTTTAGACTGTGAACAAATAAGACTTGTGAATTCCACACTGAGAACAAACAAGTTCACCTATTACAGTGACAGAGGGTGGCATCAATGCCTACAGTTTGGGTCAATCTCTCAAATGGAGATGTTGACCAAAAGAAGAAAATTGTTAAACCAAACTAAACTTGGCCTGAGAAAGCCTCCGTACTTGCATGCTTGAGTCCTTATGTAACAAACTGCAACCTAACTTTGTACGTAAATAAAATGCAAACCTAATTTAGGAATATGCTTCTGTAACAAATAGCTGTGTCTCAGCCAATCACAGCAGCTTGACTTTAGTCAATCACAGGTGGCCAACTCTTCAAACCATACTGAAATAAGCAAATGCCAAAGTGTAACCAATCCAGCTGTTTCTCTACCTCACTTCCATTTTCATATTTCACTTTCTTTTTTCTGTCAAAAAATGGATGACCATGTGGCAGCCCCAGAGTTTCTCCCAACCTGATCTAGTTCTCGGGGCTGCCTGATTCATGAATTGTTATTTGCTCAATTAAACTATCAAATTTGTCTAAAGTTTTTCTTTTAACACTTATATCCAAAAATTGTCATGACATTTTTACTTTGTTACTTAGAGTTACCCATTTAAAAGCAGTAAATATGAATTTTAAAGGCCCGGTGTTTTCATTGCACTTATTAGAGTGGGGAGGGAGGAAAGAATGGAGGGAGGAAAGAATGAAGGCAGAAGGAGAGGGAAGGAGAGGGGAGGGGAAGGGGAAGGAAGGAGAGGGAAGGAGAGGGGAGGGGAGGGGAGGAGATTGAAATTCTTTAAATCTCAAGAGAATAACAATCAAATCATCACATGCATCTTGCTAACATTTCTACCACTGAAACTCCAAGTGTGAAACATATCTAACGCTCATTTTGATCGCTAATGTGGAACAATACACAGTCTAAACTGAGATAACAGAGACTAGTTTTCTCCAACAATAACACAAAGCTCAGTGTGTCTCTGGCTGGATGTCTGATTTGCTGCTGTCTTCACCTGTTGATCTTTTCTGGACCTTGACTCCCATGAGGTGATCCTTGGCCCTCAGCCAGGAAGTTGTTTGTAATTATCTGTTCTGCTGCTCTCTGCTTGTCCATTCTTTACAGAGGTGTGAAATCATGACAGGCTGCCCAGGCCTGTGTCGGGCAGTAGGACATTAATTAAAATTGCCTAAATAATTAGAGTAGTTACACAAGACCCTCTTCTTAGTGAAATGCTTTTCTTTAAATATTTTAAAATTTCCCTCCACTTGACATTGAAGCTTCTCATTCCCCTGTCTAGCCATACAGGCATGTATTTAGGTGCAGTATCTATTGTCTACAATTGTCTAGAATGTGGTGGATAACCCCACTCTGATGGGCAGTCCTTGTCCTGATATTCAGGGTTACGCACACCCCATTAAAGCTGGTTTCTAGACATACCCATGGTCTGGGAATTATTTCCTTTCTGTTAATTGAATAACCATTATTAATACAACAGACTATTAATGAATCAGCCCTAGTCTTAATTGTTTGGGCACGTCATGACTGACTAAGTCACTTCTCATACTTGTGACCCAAGTTTTTGGTGCCAGGGTGAAAGAAATATTTTCTCTTCTTTGTGGCTTTAGAACCTGCATTAGTCCATTCTCACATTGCTATAAAGAATATCTGGGACTGGGTAATTAATAAAGAAAAGAGATTTAATTGGCTCACAGTTCCACAGGCTGTACAGGAAGCATGATGCTGGCAGCTGCTTGGCTTCTGAAAACTCACTTATGGCAGAAGGTGAAGGGGAAGCAGGCATGTTTTACATGGCCAGAGGAGGAGCAAGAGAAAGATGGCAGAGGTGCCACACTTTTAAACAACCAAATCTCACAAGGACTAACTATTGTGACAAAAGCGTCAAGGGGGATGGTGTTAAACCATGAGAAATTGCCCCCATGATCTCCAGTCACCTCCCACCAGACTCCACCTCCAACACTGAGGATTACAACTGAACATGAGATTTGGGTAGGGACACAGATCCAAATCATATCAGAACCAAAGGCTTAGCCAACTGGAATATGAAGTGAACTATTGACAGAGATAAAATTTTACATATATTTTCAATACCAATCAAATTTTTTGTTTAAATGAAATTTCAAATTGTTATTGCTTACAGGCTTTTATAACTCTTCAATACTTCATTAAGGTTCTTAAGGACCTCCATGTCTCCCCCTACCCAGCCTTACACTGGACTTTTATTTTTCCCAGACATTTCTCTTCTCCTCTGACACCTAGAATACTAAGCCATCTGGTGCACCTGTCCAAAGCTACCCCATCATCAAGGTCCAATTCACATCACACATCCTATGAAGCTCTCATTGATGTTTGCAGCACACATTGATTTCCCCTTTCTCCTCATATTTGTAACAGCTCCATGGACAGCCCGGGTCAATTTACACTACTTTATGCCATTCTCCAATGACACAGGAAAATTTTGGAAGAGTTTAATATTATGAGCACATTTGCTTTGACCATTCCACCAAACCCAACATTCAATACCATACTAGGTATTTATGAAGTTACATTTAATCACATATTGGAGCTGTGACACTGAGGTTGCTAGATTCTGTTAATTAGAGGAACTGTGCTACCATGCCCAGAGGAAGCTTCAGATGAGAAAAACACAATGTTCCTAGAAACAAAACATACCAGATTATTGGGTTATTGAGCTAAACCTTCTTATGTGTTATTAATATTTACTGAAATATTTAATTTTTTAAAGTGTGAAGGATGTTAAAATATTTATCATATTTATTTCAGATTGAATTAGAAATACAATGTTACAGGTTTACTGGAAATCCTCTTTATTCCCTCACCCATTATTCTCCCTCTCTAGACACTGGCAACTACTTATCATGAATTTGTGCATATCCTGTTCATGTTGTTTTTTTGTTTTTTGTTGTTCTGTATTTTGAGACTGTTCTGTGTTAGTATCCCATGGATCTACATCTGTTGATTTTTCCCCAATAGAATTATAAAACTTTTGAGGGCTTATAATCATAATATTAATAATTATAATATAACAATAATAGCTACCACTTATGAAGTACTTACTGTGTGTCAGGTGCTATGCATAACATTTGAAATACTATTTCAGTTAATGCTCACACAATATGATGATTGAGATAATATTTCCATTTTACAAATGAGAAAATTGAGGCACGAAGAGTTTAAATAGCTTGCCCAGGGTCATACAGATAGACGATGGCTAAGCCAGGAACAAAACCAGGTTACACAGGGCTTGAAACCTATACCTCTTCCCAAGGGCCTGGCATGATGTTCAGTACATATCAGGGAGCTACGTCCCATATGCTGTCCACCTTCTTCACTCTCTCTCATGCCATACAGTTAATTTTCTTCCTAATGTCTAATATTACCTACAATTATCTTACTTGTATGTTTATTATCTGTTTCTCACAAACTCCATGGGATCAGGGACCTTGTCCACCTTTGTTCCTCATCATGTCCTCAACATTTAGAACAGTGCCTAAGTCTAATTCACAGTATCAGTGAATACCTATTGAATAAATGAAATAAATGTTGGCTAAAGGAATACATTAAAATGCTTTTGGTTTGAGATAGATCAAAACTTAGGGAATTCATAACAGAAAAAGCTTTAATAACAAACTCTGTAGTAGTTAATTGTTTGTTTGTTTGTTTGTTTTGAGGCAGTCTTACTCTGTCCACCCAAGCTGGAATGAAGTGGCAGGATGATAGCTCACTGTAGCCTTGATCTCCTGGGCACAAGTTATCCTCTCACCTCAGCCTCCAGCATAGCCAGGAATACATGGGCATGCCAGCAGGCTCAGATAATTTTTTTTTTAACTTTTGTAGAGATGGGTTCTCACTGTTTCCCAGGCTGGTCTAAAACTCTTGGCCTCAAGTGATCTTACTGCCTCAGCCTCCTAAAGTGCTGGGATCACAGGTGTGAGCCACCATGCCTACCCAGAGTTTATAGTATTAGAAACAATGAGCCCATGTAATCTTTTTATTATTATTGTTATTTTTATTTTCTGAGACAGAGTTTCACTCTTGTTGCCCAGGCTAGAGTGCAGTGTTGCAATCACGGCTCACGGCAACCTCCACCTACCAGGTTCAAGTGATTCTCCTGCCTCAGTCTCCCAAATAGCTGACTTACAGGTGTGTGCCACTACACTCAGCTAATTTTTTGTATTTAGCAGAGATGGGGTTTCACCTGTTGGTCAGGCTGGTCTCGAACTCCTGACCTCAGGTGATCTACCCACCTCGGCCTCCCAGTGTAATCTTCTTAAAAGCAAATTTATATTTTGTACAAACCATGCATTATATTTAGCTTGTTTTCTTATAAAAATGTTCAACATTTCAAACCCCCAGTATAATGAATTAATAGTTCTTGAGTAAGAGTTATGAACTTTTGTTTATAGCAACCATATTAAGGTTGCAATCTAAAAACAAATTTTCAATAATTATCTTTATTAGCATGGTAATCAAAAAGTTATACCCCACATGCTTTGGGAATCAACAGTCATCTAAAAAAACAGTAACTTCTTTTTTCTAGTGGTAGTTTCTTTTTTATATTTATAGAAATGTAAATTTTGTTCCTTCATGGATTATTTATCTTAAGAAACCATCGGGAAATCAAAAAGGAGAGATGTTTGTTTCTAGGCTACAAATCATAAGACAGAATTGTACTAACTCTCCTGTTTTATGTTTTTTCACCTTGGCCTACCTGAAAGACTATTTCATTTTTTATCCTCATTTTACATTTAATGAACCTGATTAAAATTCAAAATAGTACAATTTTGTTTCCTTGAAGTTACATAATGGTTTTTGAGGAAGAATGCAGACTACATAAAGTTACTGCCTGAGATAAATATTTGAGGTTAAAATATCTTTTGTTTTCAGTTCTGCTGTTGAGTATGGAAAAAAAAAAATCCTCAAAACAACCATAGTTAATGTTTCATTTGGTAATGGTTCATTTCCCTGTTGACTTTCCAAGCATCCATCTTGGAAAGAAGAAACAAGCCTCTGTTTCTGTTTACTTTGGTTAACTAGATTCCAAATCTTCATTCAGTCTTCTGATGGGTTTTAAGAGTATATTTACAGTATCAATTTATTTATATTGCTGTCAAATGTATCGGGTTAATAGAATTGGAATAATTGACTGGCCATCTGCAAAAAAAGCCAGATACCTCATTCTTGACACCAAAAAAAAAAAAAAAAAAAATCCAGACTAATAAGAAACTTAAATAGAAAAAAAGAAACAACAAAAGTACAAGAAGAAAATATGAGGGCCTTCTACTTCTTGCAATAGTAGATTAGGTAATTCAACCAACTATCATGTTGAGAACAAGGCAAGATATTTTAAAACATGTGCCTACCATATATAATACAATTATTCAACTTTGAGGTATTTTCCCAAGAGAAATAAAAATGTATGTCCACACAAAGTCTTTTACACAAATGTTCACAGCAATTTCATTTGTAGGAGCCACAAACTGGAAACAATCCAAATGCCCATCAACTGGTAAATGGATACAAATTGTGTGTCTATCTATACAATGGACTACTACTCTGTATTAAAAAGGAGGGAACTACTGATACATGCAACAACACAGATGGATCTTAATATAATTATTTTGAGAGAAAGAAGCCAGACAAAAAAGAGTAAATACTGTATGCTTTCATTTATATAAAATGAACAGAAGGTAAATCAGTGGTCACCTGGGGATGGAGACTTGTGATGGGCCAGAGGGTAGGAAAGGAGAGATGACGAAGGGCCATGAGGACACTTTTGGGGGTGACGGATATGTACATTATTTTGATTGTGGTAATGGTTTCATGGTTAAATACCCGTAAAAACTCATCAAATTGTACAATTCATATATGTTCACTGTACGTGGACAACACTCCAATAATTGCCTCAGCAATATTGACTTAATAATGACTTCAATCATATGTCTCAATAAAAAAAAAATCTACTTGAAAGTTTTGGAGCGCCTAAAAAGGCACTGAAGAATGATACAGCCAAGATTCAGGAGAAAAGAAATCCCAGAGAGGTTAACCTGGTATTTGGGGTCATTTCTCCCTTTGGGAAGCCCTTTAAATGTTTACCGTAAAAAGAATAATTCCGAAAATTGATGGGGAAGGTGTCCAACTGAGAGGCTTGAGAAGAGAACAACAGAGCAAGCCCAAAGAGTGTAAAGCAGGAGAAAATAAAAATAAGAGGCCAGACACAGTGGCCTGTAATCCCAGCACTTTGGGAGGCTGAAGCAGGAGAATCACTTGAGGCCAGGAGTTCAAGACCAGCCTGGGCAACATAATAGTACTTAATTGCTACAAAGAAATTTTTTTAATTACCCAGGAGTGGTGGCACACACTCGTAGTCTCAGCTACTCAGGAGACCAAGGTGGCAGTATCACTTGAGCCCAGGAGTTCAAGCTTACAGGGAGCCATGATTGCACCACTGCACTCCAGTCTGCACAATAGAGACCTTGTCTCCAAAAAAAAAGAACAAAAATTAATGAATCAGAAAAAAAGAAATAACTAGAACAACCACAAAACCAAATACATTCCAGCAAAATTTATCAAGAAAAAAGAAGAAAAGTAAAAATAAATGTGCTAGGAATAAAAAAGGGGACATAACTACAGAGGAAATACATATATTAAAATCTTAAGAAATAAACAACTTTAGGCCAATATATTTTAAAATGACAGTTTTAGAAAAATATGACTTACAAGGAGAAATTTTTTTAAAAAAATAAACTAATAACCATGAAAGTGTTGGTGTTTAAAAATCTACCTCCTTGTATATACACACACACATGTGCACAGCATGCACGCAGGTACCACAAACACCAAATCGAAAGAATTTCATGGAAAAGTTCTAGCAAAAACTGAAAGAACAGAATCTCAATCTTATGTTCCAAAGTATTAAAAAAAAAATTCTATCAGTTTAATGAAGCTAATAGTTCATTTAATGAAACTAATGTTAACTGTTATACCAAAACTAAATGAGAGTATGAAAAAGGAAGATTATAGGCCAATATCACTTATGAATATAAATGTAAAAGTCATAACCAAATAAAATGTTTCTTAAAATCTAAGTATAAAAAAATTCTTCTTGCCTAAACTGCATTTATCCAAGAAATAGAAATACAGTATATTAGAAACATTTATGTAATTTACTACATTAACAAAGCAAATAAAGTTATGTGATTTGACAATTGGAGAAAATACATTTTATATGACTCAAAACCCATTCACAAATGTTTTAACTGTAGCAAAATAATAATAGAAAAGAATATTCTTAATCTGAGAATGGAAACCAGCCAAATTCCTAAAGCAAATATTTTATTTAACAGTAAATATTCCACACATTACCTTTTAAGTAGGAAAAGTAAAGGATGTTCATTACCACTGAGCAGTGCAGAAAAACAAGAAAAAAAATTACATAAGGGTTTCAATTAAATAACAAAATTGCCAACCTAGAAAATCCAGGAAAATTTACAAACTCTTAGAGTTCAAAAAGTTATTGGAGTACAAGATCAATAGGCAAAAATAAATTATTTTGTCATACACCTGGAACAAACAAGCAGCGAGAGTAAATTTTAATATCATGTTTTTCACAAATAACAAATAGTATATAATACTGAGGACTAAATCTATAATTTGTATGCAAATTTTTTTGTGAAAAAAGTCATGAAACATTGCTGAAGGACACTGTGGAAGCCCTGGATAAATGAAGATACGTTGCTGTTTACAGATGAGAAGACTCAATATCGCTAAGAGATCAAGTCTCTCAAATAAATCTGTAAAGTCAGTGTAAATCCACTCAAACTACTTTTGCGGCTTGACAAGCTGATTCTCAAATTCATATGGGAAAAAAAAGGCAAAAAACAGCCAAAGGCTGTTGAAGAAGAACATATTTGGATGTTAAGCTACAGTGATTTAATACAGCATAGTACTGGTGCAGAGATAGCCAAATATGTCAATGAGAGATAACAGAGCCCAGAAACTGAAGCATAATATACAAAACTTGATAGTTGTCGGACATTGCACCAAATATCATGGGGAAAGACTCAACTAGTCAGTAAATTATATTGGAATAAGTGGTTATTTATAAGGGAAAAAAGTAAAATTAGAATTCTGTTAAATAGCATAAATAGAAATAAATTTCAGATTAAACAATCAAAAGAGAAAACCAAAACATTAAGTCTTTTAGACTAAAAGATAGAAAAATATATTTATGACTTTAGGGTAGGGAAGAAAGTTTTAACCAAAACATAAATGAAAACCATAAGGAAAGGCCACATTTTAAAACTGTGTACCAAAAGACACTGTTAACAAAATGAAAACACTAGTCACCTGAAAGAAGATACTTGCCATAAAACTAATAAAAGATTAATATTCAGAAAATATTTAAAATATATACAAAAATATAAGATGAGGAAAAAGTCCAATGTTTAAAGTGGATAATGCTCAGAGGAAAAATTCTGAACGGTAAATAAAAAATGGCAATATATTCAGTTGTGCTTATAGTTAAGAGAATAAAAAAAAATATTAAGATACCATTTCACACTTATATAGACAGGCAAAAACCACTTTGGAGAGTAATTTTCCCATAAATATGGGCATACCTTATGGCCAAGCAATTCCACTTCTAGAGAAAGTTTTGCCCATGTGTACAGAGACCTGCACAAGAATAAATTTGAGAGCACTGTTTGTAAGAGTAAAAAAATGGAAAACAACCTAAATGTCCATCAACAGAAGAAAAAAATGAATAAATTGTGGTTTATACATTTGAATACTGTTCAATAAATGTTCATACTATTAAATAATATTTATACAATTAAAAGAAAAATTAGAGATAAAAGTGTCAGCATGGATAACTTTTAAAAAATATAGGTAGTGTAGGAATAGGTTGAAAGAATAGAGAATTATAACACTTATATAAAGCTTTACAGCCTGCAAAACAATATTATAAAAACATAATGGACAAAAACATGTAAAGTAATAGGATAAAAACATGCAAGGGGATACTAAGTACCAAATTTGGAACATTAATGATTTCTGGGTAGAGAAATGAAATCAGAATGGGGTTCACCATATTTGTTAGTTTTTATCTCTTAATTGAAGAAGATATGAAACAAACACAAGATATATGATTTTGTAAAGTTGCATGATATGTACACAGGTAGTATAGAGGAGGCAAAATTTTACCACTACTTGCAGGGTTTTCCTGCTGGGCCTGAGAATTAAATTAACATAAGACAGATCAACAGGAGAAAGCATTCAAATTTTTAATTAAATTTAAATTTAATTTAATTTAATTTTGAGACAAGGTCTTGCTCTGTTGCCCAGGCTGGAGTGCAATGGCACGATCATAGCTTATTGCAGCCTCAGCCTCCCAACTTAATGTGCCATCCTCCGCCCCCAGGCCAGTAGCTGTGACTACAGGCATGTGCCACCATGCCCAGCTCAAATTTATTTAATATAATTTTTACATGGCACAGGAGCCTTCATAAGGAATAAAGACCCAAAGAAGCAGTTAGTTAGAGTTGAATGAACACTTATATACTGAATTGGACAAAAAGTAGTAAATTATGAAACTGAGACAATGCAAAGGGGCTTGGGCAGGGTAGTTAATTGAGTAGAGAAGCCCATCCTTGATTATAAGAATATTTTCCTTCTTATGTGGAGAGAACATCTTTCACACGGCAATTGTATCTGCTCCTTCAAAGAAACAGAAGGAAGGGCTGGGTGCAACGGCTCACGTCTGTAATCTCAACAGTTTGGGAGCCCAAGGTGGGAGGATCTCTTGAGGCCAGGAGTTTGAGACCAGCATGAGCCACATAGCACAACCCCATCTTTACGAAAAAATAAAACTAAAAAAATTCCAGCTACTTGGGAGGCTGAGGTGGGAGAGTCACTTGGAATTTGAGGATGCAGTGAGTTATGATTGCACTACTGCACTGCAGCCTGGGCGACAGAGCAGATCCCTTCTCTAAAGAAAATTTGAGTGGGGAAGGTCAGCATGATCTCCTTATATCTGCTGCTTTTCATGTGCCTTTAACTCAAAATGGTCAATGTACCAGAGCAACATATTTTGGGGTGGCATGTTCTTCATTCCTTCAATAGTTACTATGACATTGCACTACATACTTTTGCATGTTTAATGTATTTCATAATCTCAAAAAGAGAAAAACTTGAATAAACAGATACTGAATACCTGTCTGGCAACGAAGTAGTGTTGGGGAAATAGACAATGACCCAAATGATCAAGTCATCAGTGAATTAGGATGTATGAATGAATACACTTAACTAGGAAGAGTGGAGGGCAGCAACAAAGAGGGCTATCTGGCACCATCATCTAATGGCATGTGCTTCACAGGGTCTGGATGGAAAAAGGAGCAGGCAGCCTGGCATCAACATTAAATTTAAACACCATTCTTTTCACTAATAGGAGAAGTTTCCGAAGTCCAGGAACTATCAAGTCTTTACATAGGCATAAGTTAATCAACTTTGCTAGCTTGGGGCTCAAATAAAAGGATCTGTGTTGATGTCAATCTCTGCTAGTGGCCATGGGGCATGGCAGTGCTCCTAAAATTGTGGTTGATGTTGCAGCAGCCTGAGATTTCCAACCTCAGTCAATGGTGAAGGAGCACATTGCGGCAATGCTGCGAGGAGAAAATTGGATTCTGTTCTTCTGGATTTGTTCCAAGGGAGACACGGAAATCCTCTCAGAGGGAATGAACTTGAGCCAATCTGATTATCAGAACACTTGGCCTTTTCAGTAGAGGCAAGTGAAGCTCTGAGTCCCAGGAGAAGACTTCATTTCCAGCACAGCACCCTGCAAAAAGTTGGTATTGGCTAGCAACATCTTGCCAGGACTTATTTATATTTCTAGGTTTCTGTGGATTTTATCTACATTACAAAGTGTGTCCCAAACATCAGCTAAAAAAATTACATTTTTTATTTAACGGAGGTAGAAGATACCATCCTGACCTATACAGAAAACCCTGGAACACTTGACTTCTAAGAAGTAACTAAAAAAAAAAAACAAATCCTAAGACACAAGGTAACCTCATCGGCACTGGGAAGGAAAGAAGTTTTAAGCCTTTTTGTAGTATTTTATGGGTCTATACAGCCAGCAGGCCTATTAATAGCCAAAGAAACAATTATAGGGTAATTATAGGGTAAGACAATTACCTTGAGAATTATAGCATCTCAGGGTAAAAAGAAACTTACCTCACTGTACAGAAAAAAACACTCATCAAAGATATAATGACAGTCAGAATCAGTGATATTGTTTTACTCAAGATTTGGGAAAGATGTAGGCATAATATTAAGTCTAAAGATTATGTCAGATCAAAGGATCAAACAAAACATTATAACTATGATTTGGGAGAAAGGTTGATATGGGTCATTTTTAGAAAATCTGCAATTAAATAGCTGCAAATAAAGATTTCTTGATATAATTCAGAACACCTGGTAGGGCTGAGCTGTTAAAAGATGTTCAAAGATTTACTGAAGCAGAAAGAAGAAAATTAAGGGACCGGGGACAACAGTGCAGGACAGAGAGGGACAGGAGTAAGAAACTGTCCTAGCCAGGAAGAGACAACCAGGCTTACCAGTAAAAATCAAAATTCAGTATGGAAAACAGAATCTAAAAAATATACAAACACATAATGCCTTCTGGAGTGATAAGATCATCTTTTCAACTGTACTCTTAATATATTTTTATTACCATTAAAATGTACTAAAACAGAGAATAAGCAGCCAAAAAACAATGTCAATGATTCTGTTAGCTTCACAGCTGAAATTAAAATCCATGTAAAAGAGCAAAAGGCCAAGAACCAGTGAGTATAAATTATTATAAGTCAAACAAATAAGGCCATCCACTCATATATCAAGGCTTATTATAAAGTTATGCTAATAAAAACAGTGTGGTATTTCATCAGAGTTAGACTAACAAATCAATATTTTAGAAATACAAAATGCAGAACTTATCTGACCAACTGTGAAAAATTGAAATATGACAGAGGTAGCACTGCATTCCAGTCTGGGTGAAGGGATAAATTTATTCAATAAATATAATTAGGGCAATTCATTATTCAAACAATTCATTATTCAAGCAGGAAAAAAAAATCCAGATTCCCATTTTATGTTACTTCAAAAAATTAATTCCAGGTAAACTAAAGTACTAAGTATAAAATACAAATCTTAAAAGTTTTCCAAGAAACTGTAGAATAATCTCTTTGTGACTGCAGGGCAAGAAAAGATTTATTCAATGAATGAACAAATATATAAAGAAAAAATCCCATACTCTAAAAATATATACCCAATGACTGTATTAAAATTGAAGATTTTTATATATAAAAAATAGACTTCTGGAAGAATATAAAATATCTGTATTAGTAACCAAATACATATATTAAATTAATATTAACATTAAATATTAAAATTAACATAAAAACTTTTATATATCAGAGAAAGAAGAAAGGAAATGGATAACATAAGTGAACAGACAATTCACAGAAAAGGAAATCCAAATGACAAATAACATAGGAAAATATACTTATCCTAATTGGTAATCAAGAAAATTCAAAAATAAGATTTCCTTTCACACCCATCAGACTGGAAACTGCAAAGTCTGTCAGTGGTAAGTGTCGGAAGCATGTGGAGAAAGGACAGTTCTCATACTTTTCTGGGATACACCTATTTCACAGAGCAATTTGGCAACATTTGATAAAAATGAAGATGCACAGTCAATTCACTTCTGATATGTACTAATATTTTCAGTGTTGCATTGTATTTAATGGCAGAAGAATAGGAAACAATCTAAATGTCCACCAACAAGAGAATGAATAAATGAATCGTGGTTTATTAACCCAATATTAAAATGAAAGAACTAGAGCTACATGTGTCAGCATGGGTAGATCCCTAAAATATAACATTGAGTGAAAAGAGGTGGGAAGAAACACAAGGAAAGGGAAGACATTGGTCATTGGTTACAAAGTTATGGTTAGACAGGAGAAATAAGTTCTGGTATGCTATTGCATGGCAAGAGGACTATAGTTAATAATAATGTACATTTCAAAATAGCTACAAGAGAGGAATTTAAATGTTCTTAACACAAAGAAGTGATAAACATTTGAGATAATAGATATGTGAACTACCCTGATTTTATCCTTCCCTAATGTATCAAAATATCACACTATACCCTATAAATATATACAATTATTATTTGTCTAATAAAAATTTCTTTAAAAGACAATTTGCAAACATAGATATGTATTACTTATCTTTATATAAATATTTCCCATGAAATTTAAAAATAAAAGCAAATAGTTCTAGATAGTGATTATATTACATAAATGTGAAATGAATGTTTATAAAGCTGTTAAACATTAAATCTCTGACAGTAATTGACTCAAAGAAGAAAAAAGGGTAATAGGCTTGGAGAGAAATACAGAGCAGACTTCCACTCTATCTGTATCATTTTCTTTTCCTTAAAACATCTATAGCAAATATGGCAAAATGTTAACATTTGAAAGATATGAGTGGTGGATATAATTTAGTCAACAAATACTCACTAGAATGTGCTGAGCACTGTTCCAGGCTGGGAAACAGGACATCAAAGTCTCCACCCACATAAAGCTCACATTGTATTGGGAAGATGAACCACATAAAAATAAAAACAAACTTCTATGACAGATAGTAAGTGCTGTGAAGAAAAATAAAGCAAAACAGTTACTGAAAGGGGAGGATTCTTGGAAAATGGCAGAGTAGGGAGCACCAGAAATTTGTCTCCCCATCTAGACAATAATTATACTGGCAGAATGTGTCTGACTTAACCATAGCTGAGAGCTGTGTACATGTTCCTGGAGCAGCTTACACACAGCTTGCTGGAGCCAGGATGGGCAAAAAAAAAGCCTTGTTCCCCAAATAATGGAAATCTGTGTTCAGATTACTGATAGCTACTTCTGATCATAGATGTGCAGACAAAGGGGCAGGTGACCATTGCTATTTCACCTCTCTTCATTGTTACAAGCCCTTCCCCCTCCAGCTGAGGTGACTTTCAATGAATTTAAAAGGCCAGTACCATTTTTTTCTCCTTCCTTCACTTTGCTTTTTTTTTTTTCTTTTTTGATCCAGACTTTAAGACTATGACGTTCAAAAATAACTGCATGAGAAAAGTGAGAAAATTACAACACATGTCCAAGGAAAGGTACAAGCTCAGAAAAGACCTGAGAAAACTTTCAAGTTTAATATTCAGGATGATCCTTGGTAAAGAGACAACCTACCACAATGAAAAAATAAATAAACAGTAACAGAAACAGCAAACCCTGGAAAAAAGAGTTTTCCAGAGTACCGAGTACCAGCTTTGCTGGGAGACCCTCACCCAGGCAGCACTGAAGGTAATGAGAGGCAGACACCCACATAGAACAGCAAGGTGGATCTATCCGGGGGGCCAGCAGCCCACCGAGCTGAGAGCCTCAGCAGCTGACATCATTATAGGCTGAAGGCCCCAAGCAGATTCTCATCCATGTATTTAGTCTCTCTTAAACGGTGATTCTTATTAATAAACAGGTGTTCTGTATTTACTCATAACTCAAAAATATTCCAAGTAGGCAGCTGTTACCTGCCCACTACTAATTACAAACTAAAAGGTATTCTCCACAAGGGAGTCATGGGGGCAGGGCAAACTTAATGTTTCTCAACACCAGAGAATCTGATTTCCAGAGTTACTGCATTATTAGATTCAAATGTCCAGTTATATTATCTACAATAATAGTTGGAACTTCAATACTCTACTTTTAATATTGAATAAAACAACCAGGCAGAAGTAAAGAAATAGAGGACTTAGACAACACACACACACACAAAAAAAAATCTATTTAATATATGTATAATATTGTACATAAATACACACTGTATTAGTCCATTCTCACATTGCTATAAAGAGCTACCTGAGACTGGGTAGTTTATAAAGGAAAGAGGTTTCATTGGTTCATGGTTTCATAGGCTGTACAGGAAGCATGGCTGGGGAGTCCTAGGAAACTTATAATCATGGTGGAAGGCAAAGGGGAAGCAGACATGTCTTACATGGCTGAAGCAGGAGGAAGAGTGAAGGGGAAGGTGTTACATACTTTTAAAAACAACCAGATCTCCTAAGAACTCATTTACTCCTATGAGAACAGCAAAAGGGACATCAACACCATGATCCAATCCCATCCCACCAGGCCCCTCCTCCAACATTGGTGATTACAATTCAACATGAGATTTGGGCAGGGAAATAAATCCAAACCAATAGATCTAACAGACATATGCAAAATATTCTATGTAACAACAGCATATGCATCAAGTGTGCATAGGACATTTTTCAGAATAGACCATACGTTAGGCCACAAATTAACTCTCATATTTAAAAAGATAGACATCATACAAAGTATCTACTCTGACTACAACGAGAAGAAGTTAGAAATCAATAACAAAAGTAGAACTGAAAAATTCATAAATTTGTGGAAATTAAACAACACACTCTTAAACAACCAATAGATCAAAGAAGAAATAACAAGGGATATCAGAAAATATTTACATTAGAAAGAAAATAAAAACACATCATACCAAAATTTATGGAATGCAGTGACAGCAGTGCTAAGGGAGAAATTTATAGCTATAAACACTTACATTAAAAAACAAGAAACATCTCAAATCAACAACCTAACTTTACGAATTAAAGAACTAGAGGCAGGGTGTAGTGGCTCACATCTGTAATTCCAGCACTTTGGGAGGCCAAGGTGGGTAAATCATGAGGTCAGGAGTTCGAGACCAAAATCTTAGAAACATAGAACGTATCAAGACTAAATCATGAATAAATGAAAAATCTGAATAGATCTAAAACTAGTAAGGAGACAATCAGTAATCAACAATCTCCAAAGTACAGCCCTGGACCTGATGGCTTTAGGGGTATAGTCTAACAAACATTTAAAGAACTAAAACCAAATTTTCTCAAATATTTAATTTTTAAAAATTTAAAATTTTTTATATTTAAAAAATTTTCTTTAATTTTTAAAGAAAGATTTGAGAAGGATCTTTAATTTTAATCTCAAAATTAAAAAGAAAGGAATACTTCCTAATTCATTCTATGGGTCAGCATTACTCTGATGCCAAAAACCAGACAAAGACACTGTAAGGAAAGAAAACTACAGACCAATATTCCTTATTAACACTGATATAAAAATATTCAACAAAATATTAGCAAACCAAATTCAGCAGCATCATAAAAGTATTATCCAACTGGACTAAGTGGGATTTATTCATGGAATACAAGAATGGTTCAACATACAAATATTGGTCAATGTAATACAACACATTAACAGAATGAAGGAAAAACAACACATGATTATCTCAGTTGATGCAGAAAAAGCATTTGACAAAATTCAGTACCCTTTCATGATTAAAAAAAAACACTGAAGGAACTAGGAATAGATGGAAACTATGTCGACATAATAAAAATCATATATGATAAACCCACAGTGAATTTTATGTTCAATGATGAAAGACTAATATCTTTTCCTCTGAGAAAACAAAGAGCCCAGGCTCAGTGGCTCACGCCTATAATCCTAGCACTTTGGGAGGCCGAGGCAGGCGGATCACAAGGTCAGGAGATGAAGACCAGCCTGGCCAACCGTAAAACCCTGTCTCTACTAAAAATACAAAAATTACCTGGGAATGGTGGCAGGTGCCTGTAATTTCAGCTACTCAGGAGGCTGAGGCAGAAGAATTGCTTGAACCTGGGAGACAGAGGTTGCAGTGAGCCAAGATCACACCACTCCACTCCAGGCTGGGTGACAAAGTGAGACTCCATCTCAGGAAAAAAAAAAAAAAAGAAAAGAAAAGAAAAGAAAAGAAAAAAGAAAGAAAACAAAGAAAGGATGCCTGCTTTCACCACATTTATTCAACATAGTAACATAGTAATGGAGTTCTAGCCAGACTATTAGGTAAAGAGAGAGATCAAAATTGGAAAAAAGAAGTAAAATGACCTCTGTTTCCAGATGATATGATCTTACCTGTAGAAAATCTTAAAGATTCCACACAAAAACACTGCTAGAACTAATAAATGAATTTAAAAAAGTAGCAGGAAACAAAATCAAGACAAAAATCAGTTGCATTTCTGCACACTAACAATGAACTAGTTAGTTCCTTTTGGAAAAAGAAATTACAAAAACAATTCTATTTAAAACTGCATCGAAAAGAATAAAATACAAATTAACCAAGGAGGTAAAAAACTTATGTGACAAAAAATACAAAACATTGCTAAAATAAATTAAAGGAGAAATAATAGAAACACACCTCATATTCATGGATTAGAAGACTTAATAAGATGTCACAATACTATCCCAAGTGATCTACAGATCCAGTGCAATCCCTATTATCCAATGACATTTTTGGCAGAAATAGAAAAACCCATCCAGGGACATTTTTTCCTTTATCCTCCCTAAGCTGGAGCTGTCTCAGGTCTTGGGACGCCAGCAGGGGACTGAAGGGAAGAGGCAAAGGGATTGCAGCCTCTGTGTTTGGCCAAGCCAGGCTCCGGGGCAAAAAGCAAATGCTGGACTAGGGTGGGGGCTGGGTGGGGGCATATCTGGTGCCACTGGCAGAAAGGACTCTACCTCTGACCTGGCCGAATATCCTCCAACTCCAAGAGAAATGGCTTTTCCTCCCAGGCCAGAGCTACAGGTGGGCCAGAGACATAGACTGAGAGTCCAGGACAGGTGGACACTGGGTCTGTCTGCCAGAGAAAGGTTTTCTTCATCATTGTCTTTTTGGCTCAGCCTGACTTTACACTGTGTGGTCAGCTTGTGGTCCCAAGAAGCATCTGAAGTGGGCAGCAGCCCCAAAGCATTGGATCCTGAATGAATCAATGGGTGTATCTGCTCCTTGTACATCCACTGGTCCCTACAAGCTAAGAGTCTCTCCTCATTATTTTCCTAAGAAACTGACTTAAGTATGTCCTGACAGGAGACCAAGAAAAGAAGATTGCATGCAGCAGTTCATGAAGATTAATGCCAAGGTCTGAACTGATATTACCTATCCTGCTGGTTTCATGAATGTCATCAGCATTGACAAGACAGGGAGAATTTCCATCTAATCTGTGACACTAAGGGTCACTTCGCTGTTCATCCTATCACACCCCAGGAGACAAAGTACAAGTTGTGCAAAGTGAGAAAAATCTTTGTGAGCACAAAAGGAATCCCTCATCTGGTGACACCATCTGCTACCCTGATTCTCTCATCAAAGTGAATGACCCCATTTAGATTGACATGGAGACTGGCAAGATTACTGATTTCATCAAGTTTGATGCTGGTAACGTACGTACGGTTCCTGGAAGTGCTAATCTGAGACAAACTGGTGTGATCACCAACAGAGAAAAGACATCTTGGATCTTTTGATGTGGTTCATGTGAAAGATGCCAATGGCAACAGCTTTATCACCAGGCTCTCCAACATTTTCTATATCGGCAAGGGTAGCCACTGCTGAAGACAGAGACAAGAGACTGGCAGACAAATCAGTGGGTGAAATGATCTCTAAGTTACATGTTAGAAAGGTCTTTGTAGTTAATTAAAGATAATACAGCATGAAAAAACAAAAGAAAGAAAACCCGAGACTTGGATGAGTCTGGAAACCATCATTCTCAGCAAACTGACACAAGAACAGAAAGCCAAACACCACATGTTCTCACTCATAGGTGAGTGTTGAACAATGAGAACACGTGGACTCAGGGAGGGGAGCATCACACACTGGGGGCAGTGGGGG
>PVKP010017695.1:0-45558 GCA_004027715.1 Plecturocebus donacophilus | reverse complement strand
TCCCTGTGTCCATGTGTTCTCATTGTTCAACACCCGCCTGTGAGTGAGAACATGCGGTGTTTGATTTTGTGTTCTTGTGTCAGTTTGCTGAGAATGATGGTTTCCAGGTTCATCCATGTCCCTACAAAGGACACAAACTCATCGTTTTTGATGGCTGCATAATATTCCATGGTGTATACGTGCCACATTTTCCCTGTCCAGTCTATCATTGATGGGTATTTGGGTTGGTTCCAGGTCTTTGCTATTGTAAACTGTGCTGCAATGAACATTCGTGTGCATGTGTCCTTATAAGTAGAATGATTTGAAATTCCATTATAGGTAAAACAGGATTGAGGTGGATGAGAATTAACCAACTGCGAAGTTTGAAGAAACAGACTCTACACAATCATTTTCAAATGCAGGTTAGAGAACTCTCAAAGCCTCCCTCAGTTTTGATAACTTGCTAGGACTCACAGAATTTACTGAAAATCATTATACTGATGGTTACAATTTATAACAGGGAAAGTAGGGTACAGATAAAAATAATCCAAAAGATGAAATACATAAGGCAGAGCTCAGGAGGGTTCCAAACTTCCTATTGAGTGGTAGACAGTGGTAATTGCTTTTGGAAGTGATGTGTGACAATACACATAGAATATTTTGAACCAATTAAGCTCTTGGTGTCCAGTTGTTATTGGGGTTCTATCACATAAACCTGGTTGATTTCCCCAGTGGTTGACTTCAGTCTCTACCCCCTCAGGAGGTTGAGGTGACCCAAAGCCCAGATGCTACATCACATTGTTGGTGTGGCTCAATGCTCTCCCCTAGATCACAGTATTACTATCTAGCTGGCCCAGGACCCCTGAACAAAGATAGTGCCATAGGCATGACATTCTATTGGCTCATACATAACCTCCCAGTGGTAAAGGACAAAAGCCAGACCTCATTTGGGCTTCACTAATTGCATTCTACTAATTATTCTTTAAATGGTATTTTAACGTTATCATTTTAGCATTTTTTTCACCATGTTTCATTAAAATGCTGCCACAAACAAAAGCAAACTGCACTATCTTTGCATAAACCTGACTCCAATGATCAGTTTTCTTCTTTCTTTTCTCTTTTTGCCCAATAGGACTTAATCATTTCCAAATATTCTAAAGGCCATGAGACAACACATCATAGAGTGAATCTCAGGAAATAGTAACAGAATTGTTGTGCTTAATGCTCACAGTTTCAAAAGAGTAAAACACTTAGTGGTTAAAATATTTAATTATTGTAATCTACTCTAGGAGAACTTTTACAGTTAGGGTTCCCAGGTCTGTACACTAAAAATACAAGAAAATATTTAAATTTGAAATTCAGATAAACAACCAATATTTTTTAGGCTAGGACTGTCTGAATTATTACATACATATATATTATAAAAATTACCAATTGTGTATCAAAAAATCAAATTGAAATGAATATCTCATATTTTTCTGGAAATCCTACTCCAGCTATCCTGCAATCTAGTGATAGCATGAATTTTTAAAAAATATGATTATTGATTTGGACTTACAAAACATTCTTGAAGGTATACAAAAATGCTAAACCAAATATATACCTATACAGAGTTTTATCATTTATTACAACAGTTTTGAAAAGAATAAGCTAAGTATAGAATTGATTTTTCCCTCAAATATTTAGAACAATTATTTAATAAGGCTAATTTCAACACTGGTTGCTGCCTTTCTATAATTTCTCCATGACAAAATAAATAAGAAAATGTTAACATATGATGAGTTCAAATGTTATTAATATTTTTAACATCTCACAGATGTTAATTTTCCTGTATTCCCCTAAAAGCACCCAAGCAAATAAAGCTTTAGGTGACTCACCTGATGATTTATTGCTTTAATATTAAACAATATTTATGGCTGTGTCATGAGCTAAACTTGAGCCACTCTTAGCATTTGGTTTAAAATAATGTATAATTAACCTTAGCTTCTTTAATAACATTATTCTGTATTTTTACAACCAAATAGTGAAACCTTACTGTGTTCAACTTCTATTTTACTGGGATCAAAATACAGAAACCAAAAATAATTGTTACATGCCTTCTGATAGTTCCAATTAGTTAGTATCATAAAGAAATAGCTGTAAACAAGAACAGTATTCCAGCCTGAATCATGAATTATAAATTTACAAATTGATTTTCTTATGCTTCTCCATTGACTTGAACCATAAAAACATGGCATTGACTGAATAGGTTCTCTATTGTGTATCATGATGAGAAAGAAACTTGAAAAGACTGACACAACAAAAAATATTGCAATGCGTTTATCTTAACAAGAACTATTGACAGGGGAAGCTACTTATTCCCCATTTTTCTAGCCTATCCAGTTATTGGAACCCTTTCATTATACTAAGCCATAATATATGGCATGTTCTAAGAGATTTTGTGAAGGAAAAAAAAAGCCTTACGAGGTAAGAATAAACCATAAATTTATCTATTTTTGTCTTTGCAAAAATTAGAGACACAAGTAGTGCTTTAAAATGGTCTTTCTAAATGCTTCCTGTAAGAAATGTGGCTTTCCATTATTTTCTCCCTTTTTAGTCATGTCATTTACTCACCCCTTCATTTATTCACAATTTCAAATATGGATTAAATTCTTATTAAAAAAAGACACATAGAATGCTATGTTCTAACTGTTCAGTGATGAATAAGTAACAATAGCTTCTTTCAATACATTTAAAAACTAGTGGAGAAAAATAGACAAGAAAATCAATTATTGCAATAAAAAGTAAAAACTGCTAACAATCAGAGAAATGTACAGCGAGAACAGAGGAGAATAATTTTTTTCAGACTGTGTATTAGTGAAAGGAAAACATATTATAAAACATTTGCACAAGGACATTCATAAGCTAAGTAATTATTCTATATTCCTTTTGAAAATTATTTTCCTAAATATCTATCATGGAAGAGAATATTGGTGTGTAGAGTCCAGACATCGGGTTGGATAAAGTTGAGGGAAAGGGAAAAAAAGTTGTATGTGTGTTAGAAATTTCACTGTGGGTCTCAAAAAATATAACATGGGGAAAAACTCAAACTTTAAAAGTAGGCTAAAATATAGGTCATGAAGTAAAATGAGCAAAGCAGTGCTTTGCCTGTGCATTGTCAGCTACTCAGTCCTGAGATAAAAATATTTAAAATCCATACTTATTAAATTTTCTTTTTAACTTACACCTAGTAATTTTTATTTATTGATCTAGAAATTCAAATTAAAGAAAAAATTTTAAACTTTTGTTCATAAAACCATCCCAATCTCCCAGGTGTTGATTTTTATTCTCAAAATCTCTTCTCATTCAAATTAATTCCAAGATATAATATCAACTGAGAGGCACAAAATATATAGGCAGTGTTATTTTAAAGATCTGTTGAGTGTTTTTGTTCTGTTATTTTGTGGTAGGGCTTACTTAATTACCTTTATTTTAACTCATTAATAAATTACAAGTCTAGGCTTTACAATCCAATAGTACACATGAGGAACAAATGGATTTCCGACATGTTTATCATGAAGAATGTGTCAATACTATTTTTTCCTGTATTGCATATGTTGAAACTGAAATTTTGAATGGTTGAGTAACTTATCCAAGGTCATATGGCTAATAAATGGCAGAATTTAAATTACTATTTGGTTCTGTCTGACTCTAGGACCCATACTCTGAAGTAGCATGCATTAGTGCATGCTGTAACTGCAACTTATCAAGAACTTATGCCCAGAGGAGGAAGGGAATATAATGTATTTCATAGCTGTACATTCTGAGAATAAATTATAAAATTAGTGATCTTCTCATTTTTCTAATTGTCTTGTATCTGTGTCTTTATGTGTGTGCTTTTTGGTCTTTCTATTTAATTGTTTTTGCATCTTTTCCTGAGGATCGTTTTCTTTCTTTTTGCTTCTTTCCTTCCTTCCTTTCTCTCTTTGACATTCTGTCTGATGTTCTTTCTTTCTCTCTTGCTCAGTCTTTTGTGCATGCACATGTCATGATGCTTGGATCATGCAGCTTGATAATTAATAAAATCACATAAAGGGAATTAAATGAAGGAAAAATGCATCACTCAATTCTCTAGTTTTCGAAATGAAGTTATTCTTGAACACCCATGATAGCAAAGAATATTTGTTTAATCATATGTGTTTATTTCCCTGTCAAAGGAATTTGAAATATCACCATTGGCCAAAATCAACTTAAAATGCAAAGGAATAGTAAAATTATAAGATCCAATGAATTTATTTCCAATGAAGTTTCAAATAAATATAGTTTGTATTTAAGTAAATATGCTACTTATTTGAAATGTACAACTGTAATATCCACTGGTTTATTAAAAGGAGACTTGAGATAATCTACACATAAAAAGTGTTTCTGAAACCCATAGTCCTTTAGAAAAAAATATTTCAAACACTGACTAGAAATCGTTCTAAAGTCCTGGTATTCTGCATCACTGTAGGGTGAATATGATTAACTACACTTTATTCTATATTTTGAAAAACTGGAAAGGAAGATTTTGAATGTTTACAACACAAAGTAATGATAAATGTATGAGTTGATGAATATACTGATTATTCTGATTTGATCATTACACATGGAATATATGCATTGAAACATCACTCTGTATCCTACAAATATGTACAATTAGTACATGTTAATTGAAAATAAAGTGAAAACATATAATTAAATAAAAAGAAATTATTCTAAAGTTAAAATGTAGCAGATATAAATCATTCTGAGAAAAAAAATAATTCAGAAAAGCTGTGTAGTGAATAGTTGCTTGTTTCATGTGAATTAAAAAGTCTTAATTGAACCATTGTGGAGGTACATTATAGAAGTTCTAATATAAGAAATAATCTTTCTTTAAGTGACTGCTACTAAGAAGAGCCTTGTCAGTAGCAGTAAATATCTACTTTCTCTTTGCTCACATGGAGAATGGATGTTTTAGAAAAGGTCAATGGGTTACTTTGGACATAACCATAATGAAATTGCTCCAAAGTTCTGCCTCTTTCTTTTTTATTATAAAATTTTCAGATCACAGTTTTAAACAGAACATGTTAGAATATGTAATTTTAACTTACTACTACATGTAATTGTATCTTATATGAACAAAGTAAAAAGCATTTGTAATAAGTAATTACTTAACACAGAATATAGTATTATAAAAATAAAAATTTAGAGTTTCTTCTAAAAAAGAAAGATAGTCCAAATCAAAATTGTTTAAATACTCTCTCACTTTTAATCATGTATATTCTTTGTAAAATATTTTATAAAATAACTTAAAATTCAAAAAATTCAGCATATACACTATTGAATACTATGCGACCATAAAAAAAGAATGAATTCACGTCCTTTGTAGGGACATGGATGGAGCTTAAGGCCATTATCCTTAGCAAACTAATGCAGGAACACAAAACTAAATACTGCATGTTCTCACACAGTAAGAGCTAAAAGATGAGAACACATGGACACACAGAAAGAACCAACACACAGTGGGGACTTTCAGAGGATGGAGTGTAGGAGGAGGGAGAGGATCAAGAAAAATAATAGATCGGCTTAATCCTGGGTGATGAAATAATCTGCACAACGAACCCCCATGACACAAGTTTGTCTATGTAACAAACCTGCACTTGTAGCCCTAACCTTAAAATAAAAGTTATAAAAAAACTCAACTTTTAATATTTATGTTGAACCAAAGTCATGATGATCATGAGCAATATATATTATGGAAGGTCTATAATTCATCCCCTGGAAACAGAATTAGGACAACCATATGGATTTTTTCCCTAAGGCCATTTTTAATTGAATATTCATTATTTTTGGTAGCAAAAATATGACTCTGAAAGGAGAAATAAAGTTGCAGTAATTTATGTACACTGTTTTCATTTTCTCACCTAACAAGTTGTGTAGATTTGGTGATATGTTGAGATTTGAGCTTATTTTCTCTGCTTAAACATAAAGTTTATAATTATTCATGTTTTTATAACTGTCAAAAAACAACTAAAAAAGATTTAAGCAAAATTCATAAACAAAATTTATAAAAAGGAACACTAAGTGTTTACTGTCATGACTAACAGCAGAATTTGTGACATACAGGGCAGGCGTGGTAGCTCATGCCCGTAGTCCCAGCACTTTGGGAGGCCCAGGTGTGTGGGTCACTTGAGACCAGGAATTCAAGACTAGCCTGGCCAACATGGGTCAAAACACATCTCTACCAAAAATACAAAGATTAGCTGTGTGTACTGGTGCATGTCTGTAGTCCCAGCTACTTGGGAGGCTGAGGTATATGAATAGCTTGAACCTGGGAGTTGGAGGTTTCAGTGAGCCAAGATTGTGTCACTGCACTCCAGCTTGCATGACAGAGTGAAGCCTTGCCTCAAAAAAAAAAAAATTGTTTATTTGTGTTACATATGTATATCTTCGAAATTTGCTTTTAATAAAAATTTATAGTTAAATAAATTATGAGTTCAGTTTAATTACCTATTATTAGTAAAAAAAAAAAAAAAAGAGGTCAAAACTTTCTTAACATTTAATAAACTTACTTATCTTTTAAATATTTTCATGTGTGTATAACTAAACTGACCCAAATCTTGAAAACATTAGTAATTTGTTATATAAAGAGCTTATTCATTTGAAAACCACAGACCTGGTATTTTCACTTGTTGCCCAGCTGTATTTGCAGCTAATTAATGATTGGAACTATACGCTGGGAATGAAGACCTCCTAGACCCTCCTTAGTGCACACCAGTGACTTACAATATTATTTCTCCTGCCTACAAGGCAGCTCTGCTGTACATTTTCTTTTTTGAGATGGAGTCTTGCTCTGTTGCCCAGGCCGCAGTACAATGGCACAATCTTGCCTCACTGCAACCTCCACCTCCCAGGTTCAGGACATTCTACTGCCTCAGCCTCCCAGTAGCTGGGATTACAGGCACCCACCACCACACCTTGCTACTTTTTGTATTTTCAGTAGAGACAGGGTTTCACCATGTTGGCCTGGCTGATCTTGAACTCCTGACCTCAGGTGATTCACCCACCTCAGCCTTCCAAAGTAATGAGATTACAGGTGTGAGCCACCACACCAGGCCTGCTGTACTTTTTTCTCTTACCTTTCTGACTACTTTACTGGTGTTCCAAATGTGTAGGAGTATTTACTCCCTTTGTATCACCTGTTTTCAAGATTCACAGATGGAAGGCTGGACTTTCCAGGAATTTAAACATGTTTTACTGAGGACCAGATTGGGTAGCAATTTAAGTTTTTAACTCTTATCACAGGAACGGTTATTCCTTGATGCTCATGACAAACTCTGGTCCCAAGTTAAGTTTTAAGTTTATTTCCATCTCACTTAAGATAAATTTCCTACCTGTCTGAAATCTTCATGTTCTAGAAGTTGGCATATCTTTCATTCACTTTCTTTTATCAGTGTTTATGATCATGTAAGAAAACCTAAAAATTGGTGGTGTATAGGTTTTGACTTTGCAGTGCCCTGACTCAATGTTTTAAATTTTCTGTTATGGACAAACAATTTATCTCTCCCTTCTGAACTCCCATTGTACTTAATTGTATATGGCTTTATCCTTTAAATATCTTACAAAATTTGTCTCGATAAAAAAAAAAACATTCTCTCCCATCTTTTTATTAAAAATTGCACCCTATTAAACATCCCCTTAGTATTAGAAAGTGAATTGCACTTTTCCATTAGTATGATAAAGGAAGTAGAATGGGTATTGAAAGTCCTAGATTGTAGTCTAGATTCTGCAATTAATTATCTATGTGAGTGGACAAGTTGTTCATAATATCTGTTCCTCATTGAATAAGAAAATTGTTGAAATGGTTTTGTTTTTAAATTTTTATCAAATACATGTATTAAATAACACTCTTTATTCAGCTTTACTCTCATAATTCTGTGACAGGCGCAGCTCTAAAAAAATAAAATAAAGTATATAATACCTTTAACATTAACAGTAAGAGAAAAGTGAGGAACTTTGGGGGTATATTAGGACTCTCCACAGAAATAAGATCGAAAGGCTATATAGAGATAGCAAGACATAGATATATATATAAATAGTAATATAGATACAAGCATATCTCAGAGATATTGGGGGTTCAGTTCCAGATTGTCACAATAAAGTGAAAATAGCAACAAAGCATGTAAAACAAAGTTTTGGTTTTCCAGTCACATACGAGTTATGTTTACACTATACGGCTGTGTATTATGTTACAATAGCATTGTCCACAAAAATTTGTGTACCCTCAGAAAATATTTTACTACAAAACAATGCTAATAATCAGTAAGGCCATAATCTTTTTGCTGGTGGAGGGTCTTGCATCAGTAATAATGGCTGCTGACTGATGAGAGTGGTGGTTGCTGAAGGGTGGAGTGGCTGTAGTAATTTCTTAAAAAAGACAACATGAAGCTTGGTACATTAGTTAATTCCTCCTTTCACAAAAGATTCCTCTGTGGTATGTAATATTATTTGATAGCACATTACACAGAGTAGAACATTTTTCAAAATTGGAGTCAATTTTTCCAAATCTTGCTGCTACTTTATCAGTTAAATCCACATAACATTTTAAATTCTTTGTTGTCATTTCAATAATGTTCTAGCAGCTCCATGGGAGTATATTCTATCACAGGAAACCAATTTATTTGATTATTCATAAGTTAACTCCTCATCTTTTCAGGTTTCATCAAGAGGGTGCACCAATTCAGTCACACCTTCGGGTTCCATTTTCAATTCTAGTTCTCTTGCTATTTCCATCATACCTATAATTTCTTCCTCCACTAATATCTTGACCTCCTCAAAGTCATCCATGAAGACAGGAATTAACTTCTTCTACACTGAAGTTAATGTTGATAATTTGACATCTTTCCATAAATCATGAATATTTTTTATGACATCTATCCGTTTAGTTTGCTGTCTTAGATGAATGAGGATCAAGGGTGCCCCCAAACAATTAAAATATTAACATCAAAGATCACCAATTCAAAGGTCTTTGATTAATGATCAAAGGTAGCATCACCATAACCGGTGTAATAAAATGAAATAGTTTGTAATATTGTGAGAATCAGGGAATTGTGATACAAAGACTCAGAGTAAGCACATGCTACTAGAAAAATGACACCAACAGACTTGCTAGATGCAAGATTGCTAGAAAACTGAAATTTGTAATAAAAAAAAAGTACTATCTGTTCTCATTGTTCAACACCCACCTATGTTTAATTACTGCTATTACAGTAAGTCTGGATATGAGTAAATTCTGGTATGAAAAACATAACATTAGCATATAACCCTCATTGCCCAAAGAAATCTGATTGTATCTTACACATTATTAATGCATAAATTTTCTCCGCTAATATAAATTAAAAAAAAAAGAAAAAAAAGTACTATCTGTGAAATATAATAAAGTAAGGCACAATAAAATATACCAATATACATATATAGATATAGATACATGAGAAGGTATTTATCAGGGAAATGGGGTCACATGATTATGAAGGCTAAGGAGTCCCACAAAAAGCTGTTTATGACCTGGAACACTAGAGAAGCCAGAGGAGGGCTCAGGGTTCAAAGTTAAAAGACCCAAGAACTCAGGAAGCTGATGACGTCACTTTAGTCCAAGGCTGAAGGCCTCAGAAAAGCTCCATGAGGCCACTTGTGTAGATCTCCGAGTTCAAAGCTGAAGGACCTGGAGTTCTGATGTCCAAGGAGAAGAGAAGAGGAGGATACTCCTCCAAAAACAAAGAGGTTGGGGGAAAAGAGAGAGACAGAGAGAGAGAGAGAGAGAGAGAGAGAGAGAACTCACCCTTCTTTGACCTTTTTGTTTTCTCTGAACCCTTAACAATTTGGATGGTGCTCATCTACATTGATCGTGTCTCTTCCCCACTGAGTCCATAGACTCATATGCTAATTTCTCTAAAAACAGACTCAGAGACTTACCCAGAACAAATGTTTCACTGGCCATCTAGGCATTCTTTTCTTTAGTCAAATTGACAACTAACATTAACTATCACATTGGTGACACACACAGTTACTCTAGAAAAGTTGAAGGAGTCAAAAGGCTTATATTCTTAATTCATAATTTCATTTTGTTTCATGAAACTGAAAGTACTAAATTTCACTTCTACCAAGCAATTACTTGATGAGACTTCTGCAATTTCAGAGCCAAAATGATTGTTTTTAATCTAACAAGATGGAGGACCATGAGGTTTCATTTCTTATTCTCTCACATAAATAATGATTTAACAATTAACCATAGATAAAAACAACCTTATGAAAGCTCTAGATTACTATAGAGAAGCTGTAGTGACCCAGTGGAGCACAAAAACTGAGGATGGTCATATAGAAAAGAATAGGGAGCATTTTACTTGTGTAACCCAATCATAAAGGTCAGACTAGCTCAGTTTCAAGAGGATTCTCCTTTTCTTTGAGTATTTCCATAAGGAAATGCCACATTAACAAAATGAAAGACGCAAGTCACATGATCATCTCAACAGATGCATAAATAGAATTTGAAAAAAACAGGTAAAAACAGAACATCTGTCAGCACAATAAAAACCATATAAGGAAGTCCCACAGGAAACATTATAAACAAAACTGAGCTTTTCCTATAAGAACCAGTAAAAGTCAAGGATGTTCACTCTTGACACTTCTATTCAATGTAGTCTTATAATTCCTGGCCAGATTTATTCCACAAGAGAAATAAATGCAAGTAATTAAAATTAAAAAAAAAAGAAGAAGTAAGATTGCCTCTGCTTGTGGATGGCATAATCATATATGTACAAGACTATAAATACTGAACAGAAAAATATCTATTAGAACCAATAAATAAATTTAGTATATTTCAGAATACAAAATCACCATACAATGCTCAGTGGAATTTTTCTACACAAATCAAAAATTATCCAAAAATAAAATTTAAAATAATTACATTTGCAAGAGCAACAAAAACTATATTTAGAAATAAACTTAATAAAAAAGGTAAAAGTTTTTCACACTGAAAATTATAAAACATTGATGAATAAAAGTAAAGTGGACACAGATAAATGAAAAAACATCCCATTTTCATGGATTGAAAGAATTACACAAAAATTCAACTTGAAATGGCTTAAAGATGTGAATGTAAGACCCCAAACTATAAAACTACTAGCAGGAAACAGAAAAAATAGGTCTACACCATGATTTTTTAAGTAAGACACCAAAAGCTCAGGCAACACAAGCAAAAATGGATACACTGAACTGCATCAAATTAAAGACCTTATTCACAGCAAAGGAAACAATAAACAGTAAAAAATTAACCAAAAGAACGGGAGAAAATATTTACAAAATATATATTAGATAGGAGGTCAATATTTAAAACATATGAGGAACCCATATGACTCAACAGAAAAAAAATATTAAAAATCAGCAAAGAATCACAGTAGACATTTCTCAGTAGAATATATAAAAATGACCATCAGGTACATGCATGTTCATTGTGTCACTATTTACAATAGCAAAGACCCGGAACCAACCCAAATGCCTATCAATGATAGACTGGAAAAGGAAAATGTGGCACATATACACCATGGAATACTATGCGGCCATAAAAAATGATGAGTTCGTGTTCTTTGTAGGGACATGGATGAATCTGGAAACCATCATTCTCAGCAAACTGACACAAGAACAGAAAATCAAACACTGCATGTTCTCACTCAAAGGCGGGTGTTGAACAATGAGAACACATGGACACAGGGAGGGGAGCATCACACACTGGGGTCTGTTGGGGGGGGACTAGGGGAGGGACAGCAGGAGTTGGGGAGGTTTAACATATGGAGAAATGTCAGATATAGGTGACCGGGGGATGGAGGCACTAAACCACATTTTCATGTATGTACCTATGCAACAATTCTGCATGATCTGCACATGTATCCCAGAATCTAAAGTACAACAACAAAAAAATATTTAAAAAATGACCATCAGGTACATACAATCGTGCTCTACATCACTAATCTCCAGAGAAATGCAAATACCAACCACAATACTGCCTCATGTTTGTTAGAATGGCCAGTATCAAAAAGACAAAAGAAAGAACATGGAAAAAAGGGAGCATTGGTATATTGTTGTTGATAATATGTATCAATACAGCTATTATGAAAAACAATATGGAATTTCCTCAAAAAATTAAAAATAGAATTACCATATAACCCAACAATTACACTGCTTGATCTGTATCCACAGGAGATATAATCAGTATTTTTAAGTTATATCTGCACTCCATTGCAGCATTGTCCAAAATATCCTAAACATGGAAGCAATCTAAATGTTTGTTGACAGGTAAATGAATAAAGAAAATGTAAAACAGAAACGGACCCTGTCATTTGTGACAATATAGATGAACCTTGGGGGCATTATAGTAAGTGAAAATGCCAGACAGAGAATGACAAATACTGCATAATTTCATTTATATTTGGACCAAAAATAACCAATCTCATAGAAGCAGAAAATACAATGGTGCTTGCCATGGGCTAAGAAGAGCAGAAAATGGGGAGATATTGGTGAAAGGGTACAAAATTTCAGTTATGTAACATAAATAAGTTCTGGAGATCTAACGTGCCTTATGGTGATTATACGCAATAACATCGTATTTTATTCCCACAGTTTGTTAAGAGTGTAGAGCTTAAGTGCTCTTACCAGAGGAGAAGAAGGAGGAGGAAGAAGAAGAGGGGCAAGAAGAGGAAGAGGAAGCAGCAGAAGCTGAAGCAGAAGGAGAAGAAGGAGGAGGAAGGGGAGGAGAAGGAATAAGAAGAGGAAGAGGAGGAAGAAGAAGGACAAGAACAGGAACAAGAAGAAATGTAATAAACTGTTAATTAGCTTGATTTAGTGCTGACCATTTCATGATGTATATACATATCAAAACATCAAGTTGTGCACCTTAGTTATATGTAATTCTTATTTGTCAAATATACCTCAATAAATCTGAAAAAGAGTCAATAAAGCCTTTAAAGGTGTATTCCAATTATTCAAAACTTATTACAGTTTTTATACATTCTTACTGCACCACTGAAATAAACTTTCTATAAATGCAATTTTTAACCACCAAATGAATTATAGAAAAAGAAAATGCTTTTGGTCTTAATCTGTCTTTACATTTTTCCTCTCACTTGTAGGCTTACTTATTTTGGTATCTGTGAATACCTTCCCTTCAAGATGAAAAACAAAATCTTTCTTTTTTCTCAAGGCTGTTCCTTCTTTTCCTTCCTCCTTTCCTCCCTTTTTTCTGCTACATTCCTTTTTTCCTTCATCTATCTATTTTCTCAATAAACATTAAGGACCTCCATTTTTCAGAAATATTATTTGGGCACAAGTGCCCTGATTCACTAAAATTTTTACTATTTAATGAATGTATCATAGCTTTTACAATTATTTTCTTTGCCTACACTGTTAAATTTGCTTTTTATCCAGTAAGCTGACTTCAAATATTTATCTTTTCAATTGTTACAGGAAGTTTATTTTCTTGTAAAACAAAAAATAAGGGCTCTGTATTTGGAAGCATCAGGTATAAATAAGCATAGAGCTGAGGTTCAGATTAAGCAATAAGTAAGTAAGTAAATAAATATAAATATCACACACACACACACACACACACACACTGTGTGATATTTATATTTATTTATGTATTTACCTCACACACATAACTGTGAGACTCACAAGACCTTTCTCCTGCCCTCTTATAACAAAAGGCAACTAGAAAGATATCACTATTTCATTCACAGTCTCCCTCCAAATGTAGGGAAAAAATATCCCCTGTGGGTGAGAACATGCTTCAGAGGAAAAAATATTTCCCCATGAAAAAAGCTCTGATTACTCCCTAAGGAACAGTAATATTTTTCATTCACAAAGTGCTCCCTGTATTTATACATACTCTCTCTATAGAAAGACTCATCAAATTTTAGTTTCTTCACTAAAATAAAAGCATGAGTCAACCAGGCATTTGAGAAAAGACGCCAATGCAGAAAAAAAAATCAAAACAAACAGTATGAAAAATAATTTTAGAAAATATAAATCCAATGAACAAAACAGACGAAAACTTCAGAAATACTATTATGAAAACCTCAAGAAATATTACAATCTTACAAAAGAAAAACATACTCGAAAATGAGGATTATAAGATCAATAGCATAAACTAAAATATACTATTAAAAAAAAACACCTAAGACCTGAAGCTATAGTAACACCAGGAGAAAAACAGTAGAAATTCTTCTGGATGTTAGTCTAGGCAAATAATTCATGAATAACACCTCAAAAGCCCAAGCAACGAAAAGAAAAACAGACAAATGGAGTTGGGCATGGTGGCTCATGTCTGTAGTTCCAGCCGTTTGGGAGGCCAAATTGAAAGGAACACTTGATCCCCGGAGTTCAAGACAAGCCTTGGCAACGTGACAAGTCTCGGTCTCTATAAAAATATTAGCCAGACATGGCAGTGTGTACTTGTAGTCCAGCTACTCAGGAGACTGACGTGGGAGGATTCTTTGAGCCCTGGAGGTCAAGGCTGCAGTGAGCCATGATCACATCACTGCTCTCCAGCTTGGATGACAGAGTGAGAACCTGTCTCAAAAAATATAGAGCAACAGATAGCACTTAATTAAACTAAGAAACTCTTGTACAGCAAAAGAAATAACAGAGTGAACAGAGAGTCTGAGGGATGGGAGAACATATTTGCTAAGTATATACCTGGCAGGGGACTAACATCCAGAATTTTCAAGAATCTCAAACAACAACAACAACAACAACAACAACAACAAAACAAATAATTTCATTAAAAAGTGGGCAAAAGACATGAATAGATATTTTTCAAAAGAAGACATACAAATGTCCAACAGGAATATGATAAAATGTTCAACATCACTAATGATCAAAGGAATGCAAATTAAAACCACAATGAGATATTATCTTATACAAGTCAGAATAAGTATTGTTAAAAAGACAAAAAATAATATGTCAGAAAGGATACAGGGAAAGAGAATGCTAATACTATTGGTGGGAATATAAATTATTACTACCTCTACGAAAAACAACCTTTACGGGTAACAGATTCCTCAAGTAACTAAAAATAAAACTATCATTTGATCCAGCAATCTCATTACTGAATATCTACCCAAAGGAAAAGAAATCATTATATCAAAACGTAACTTTGCTTATGTTTATTGAAGCACTATTCACAACAGCAAATATATGAAATCAACCTAAATGTTCATCAGTGGATGACTGCATAAGGAAAATGTGGCATATACACAGTGGAATACATGTCAGCCATAAAAAAGAATAAAATAATTTATTTTACAGCAAGATGGGTGGTACTGGAGGCCATTATCTAAAGTGAAACAACTCAGACACAGAAAGACAAATATTATATGTTTTCACTTACCACACATTATTTAGTGTGAAATGATAGACGATGGAGACTCAGAAGGTGGGAGGTTGGTGAAGGGTGGTTGATGGGAAATTACTTAATTGGTACAATGTACATTATTCAGGTAATTAATACCCTAAAAGCCCTAACTTTGTTACTATGCAATCTATGAATTTAACAAAATTATACTTGTATCCCATCAATTTAAATAAATAAAAGTTTTTAAAACTTTTCGATTCCTTCTCCAAGATAATTAACTAGATGTAGTCAGGAAAAAAATCTCTCAATGAGAAACTGGGCCATTAGGAGGACTGGTGCACTCCTGTCAAATCTTAAGATGGAAGGTATTGAGAGCAGAGGTAGGGAAGGCACAGATGCTAGGCTGAAGGGGAAAGAACCTGGAAACCCTGCACAGGGCTGCCACACACCAATACTGAACCCACCTTATATTACCATCGAACCCCAAGGTCATCAAATAGGATAGAAGAAAAAAAAAAACCCCAAAGTATAGCAACTTCAAATATTGAAGGAACATCAGCCCACAAAAAAATCAAAAAGAACCAGCACAAGAAATCTGACCACTTAAAAAGCCAGTGTCTTCTTTCCTCTACATCATCACCCTAGCTCTCCAGCAAGTGTTCTTAACTGCATTGAAGTGACTGAAATGACAGAAATAGAATTCAGAATATTGATAGAAAGGATAATTTTAAAATCCAACCTAAGGAAGTTAGGAATCACAATGAAACAATACAGGAGCTGTATAGAAAAGCATTTAACTGAACTGATAAACGAACTACAAAAAATTCCGTAATGTAATCCCAAATATTAATGGCAGAATGGAACAAGATGAGGAAAGAATCTCAAAGCTTGAAGACTGGCTTTCTGAAATAAGAGTCTGACAAGAATAAAGAAAAAAGAATGAAAAGGGATAAAGAAAACCTTTGAAAAATAATGGATTATGTAAAGAGACTGAATCTATAATTCATTGGCATCCTTGAAAGAGATGGGGAGAATGGAAGCAACTTGGGAAAAGTACTTCAGGATATAATCCATGATAACTTCCCCAGGGTACAAAAAGAGGTCAACATTCAAATCCAGGAAATGTAGAAATCTCCTACCAAATACTACACAAAATATTCATATCCAAGACATAATCATCAGATTCTCCAAGGTCAAAATGAAAGAAAAAATATTAAAGTTAGCTAGGGAGAAAGGACTGGTAACCTAAAAAAGGAAGCCAATCAGATTAATAGCAGACCTTTCAGCAGAAACTCTATAAGCCAGGAGACATTGCTGACCAATATTCAACATGCTTAAAGAAAAGAAATTCTGATCAATGATTTTATATCCAGCCAAACAAAGCTTTACGAGGGAAGCAGAAAAAGATCTTTTTCAGACAAACAAATAATGAGAGAATTTGTTACCACCAGACCAGCCTTACAAGAGTTCCTGAAAGAAGCACTAAATATGGAAAGAAAAGACAGTTACTAACCACTACAAAAACACACTTAAGTACACAGACCAGTGAAACTATAAAGCAACCAAATAAACAAATCTGCATAATAAAGAGCTAACAATATAATGACAAGATCAAATCCTCACATATCAATAGTAAACTTGAATGTTTCTGGTCTAAATGCCCAATTAAAAGGCACGGATTGGCAAGTTGAATAAAGAAGCAAGACCCAAAGGTATCCTGTCTTCAGGAGGCCCATCTCACATGCAATGACATCTATTGGCTCAAAATAAAAGGATGGAGAAAAATCTACCTAACAAACAAAAACCAGGAAAGGATAAAGTTAATAATCTACTTTCAGACACAACAGACTTTAAACCAACAAAGATAAAAAAAAAAAAAAAGACAAAGAAGGGCATTACATAATGGTAAAGGATGTGATTCAACAAGAAGACCTAACTCTCTTAAATATGCACCCAACACAGAGGCACTGTTTGTCTGGTATCACCCAATGGAGTTTTGTGACCACAGACTTACAAAGCAAGTTGTTGGAGACCTTCAAAAAGACTTAGACTCCCACACAATAATAGTGGCAAACTTTAACACGTCACTGGCAGAATTAGAAAGATTATCAAGGCAAATAATTAACAAAGATATTCAGGACCTGAACTCAATACTATATCAAGTGAACCAGGTAGACATCTACAAAACTCTCCACCAACCACAGAATACATTCTTTTCATTGCCACATAGCATGTACTCTTAAAATCAATCACAGAATTGAACATAAAACAATCCTCAGCAAATGCAAGAAATACAATAAAATAAAATCATACCAACCACAATCTCAAACCACAACAGAATCACAATATAAGCCAATGCTAAGAAGAGTTTTTGAAACCATAGAACCACATGGAAATTAAACAACCTACTCCTAAATGACTTTGGACAAAAAATGAAATTAAGACAGAAATCAAGAAATTCCTTGAAACTAATGAGAACAAGGATACAACATACCAGAATTTTTAAGAACACAGATAGAGCAGTGTTAAACAGGACACTTATAGCACTAAATGCCTATATCAAAAAGCTGCAAATATGTCAAATTAATAACAACATCATATGTAGAGGAATTAGGAAACAAGAACAACCCAACCTCAAAGCTAGAAGAACAAGAAATAACCAAAATCAGAGCTGAACTAAAGGTGGCTGAGACACTTAAAACCATTCAAAAGATCAATAAATCCAGGAGCTAATTTTTTGAAAAAAAAAAAATAACTAGACTAATAAAAAAGAAGAGAGAAGAGACAAATAAACACAATTAGAAACAACAAAGGGGATATTATCACTGACCCCATAACAATACAAATAGCCATAACAGACTACTATAAACACCTCTATGCAAACAAACTAGAAAATTAGAAGAAATGGATACATTCCTATATAGATACACTCTCCCAAGATTGAACCAGGAAAAAAATTGAATCCCTGATCAAGTGAATTATGAGCTCCAAAATTGAATCAGTAATAACCAGCTTACCAACCAAAGAAAAATCCCAGGGCCAGATGGATTCACAGACAGATATTATCAGATGTGCTAAGAAGAGCTGGTACCATTCCTACTGAAACTACTCCAAAATTTGAGGAAGATCTCCTCTCAACCTCATCCTATGAGGCCAGCATTATCCTGATAACAAAATCTGCCAGAGACCCAACCAAAAAAAAGAAGCTTTCAGGCCAATAACCTTGATGAACACTGATGGAAAAAACACTCCATAAAATACTAGCAAACCAAATTCAGTCAGACATCAAAAAACTAATCCACCATGATCAAGTAGACTTTATTCCTGGGATGCAAGCTTGGTTTGACATATGTGAGTCAATAAAGGTGATTCATCACATAAACAGAACTAAAGACAAAAACCACATGATCATCTCAATAGATTCAGAAAAGACTTTCGATACAATTCAACATCATTTTATGTTAAAAATTCTTAACAAACTAGGTATTGAAGGAACATATCACAAAGTAATGAGAGACATCTATGACAAATCGTATGCCAACATCATACTGAATGGGCAAAACCTGGAAGCATTCCCCTTGAAAAATGGCACAAGACAAGGATGCCCTCTCTCACCACTCCTGTTCAACATAGTTTTGGAAGTGTTAGAGCAATCAGGCATGAGAAAGAAATAAAAGGCATCCAAACAAGAATAGAGAAAGAAATGATCCCTGTTTAAAGCCAGTATGATTCTAGATCTAGAAAATACCATAGTCTTGGTTCAAAAGCTGCTTCAGCTAATAAACAACTTCAGCAAAGTTTCAAGACACAAAATCAACATACAAAAATCACTAGCTTTCTTAATACATTCTAACAACAACCAAGCTAAGAGCCAAATAAAGAACATAATTTCATTCACAATAGCCACAAAAAGAATAAAATACCTAGGAATACAGAATACTAGGGAGGTGGAAGTTCTCTACAATGAGAATTACAAAATACTGCTCAAATAAATTAGGAATGAAGTAAACAAATGGAAAAAGATCTCATGCTCATCAACACGAAGAATCAATGTCATTAAAATGATCATACTGCCCAAAGCAACTTGTAGACTCAATGTTATTTCTATCAAATGTCCAGTGACATTCATCACAGAACTAAAAAAAAGAAAACCTATTAAAAATTTACATGGAACCAAAATAGAGCCCAAATATTCACAACAATTCTAAGCAATAGGAACAAAGCTAGAGACATCATGTTAACTGACTTCAAACTATACCACATGGCTACAGTAACAAAAAACAGCATGGTACTGGTACAAAAACAGACACATAGACCAATAAAACAGAATACAGAGCCCAGAAATAAGATTGCAAACTTACAACCATCTGATTTTCAACAAAGCTGACAAAAGTAACCAATAGGGGGAAGATTCTCCATTCAATAGATGGTGCTCAGATAACTGTCTAGCAAAATGAAAAAGGCTAAAACTGGACAACTTCTTTACACTATATACAAAAAATAACTCAAGATGGATTGAAGACTTCTATGTAAAACTCAAAACTATAAAACCCCTGGAAGACAACCCAGGCAATACAACTATGGACATAGGACTGGGCAAAAATTTCATGACAAAGACTCCAAATGCAATTGCAATAAAAGCAATAATTGACAGATGAGACCTAATTAAACTTCATAACTTCTACACATCAAAACAAAAAGAGAGACAGAGAGAAAAGCTACCAACAAAGTAAACAGACAACCTACAAAATGGTAGAAATTATTTTCAAACTATGCATCTAAAAAATATTCTAATACATTAGTCTAATATTCTGCATCTATAAGAAACAAAAGGGCTATTATTAAAATATCAAAAAACTATGCTAGTGAGGTTACAGAGAAAATGAAACACATACATTGTTGGTGGGTGTGTAAATTAGTTCAACCATTGTGAAAAACAGTGTGGCAATTCCTCAAAGAACTAAAAACAGAAATACCACTTGACCCAAAAATCCCATTACTGGGCATGTACCCAAAGGAATATAAATTGTTATACCATAAAGACACATGCACACATATGTTCACTGCAGCACTACTCAAATAACAAAGACATGGAATCAATCTAAATACCCTTCATTAGTAGACTGAATAAAGAAAATGTGATACTGTACATGGTGGAATACTATGCAGTCATAAAAAATAAGATTGTGTTCTTTGCAGGAACATGGATGGACCTATAGGCATCATCCTTAGCAAATTAATGCAAGAATCAAAAACCAAATACAACATGTTTTCACTTATAAATGGGAGCTAAATGATGAGGACACATGACTAAATAGAGGGGAACAAAGACACTGGGGACTACCAAAGGATAGAGGGTAGGAGGAGGGAGAAATTCAGAGAAAATAATTATTGAATACTTGGCATAGTACTTGGGTGATGAAATAATCTGTATAGCAAACACCAGTGACAGGAGTTTACCTATATAACAAACCTGAACATGTACCACCAAACCTAAAATAAAAATTAAAAAAAAGACATTTTAAAAACATACTCTAAAATATCATACTATAATAAAAACATTCTATAAAATAAGAGGATAAGGATGCACCTTTGAACATTGTTCAGATATTTAAAACTAAATATCAATTAAAGACTTTGAAGACAAATTTCAGAATGCTTCTCCAAAAGTATCCCCAAGAGAAATATTTTAGTAGTAGAAATGAAAAGAAGCAAAATTAGTAACCAATAAAAAAGAGGTTTAATACTAAAATGTTTTAAGAAAGACACATAAGAAAGTTGTCAGGAAAATGTTAGAAAATAAAATCACAAGAACATTTTTCACAACTGAAAGTGCCTATGAAATAACTATGAAATAAAAAAAAATAACTCATATCAAAATCACATCATTATGACATGTACAACACCAATAGTAAAGGAAAACTGAAACACTTCCAATAGGAAAAAAGTTGAAGTAATATGAAAAGAAATGGGAATAAAAATAATACCGAAATGGTCAACAGTTACTACAGCTGCAAAGTCAAGATATACATACCTTCAAAAATATGGACGAAAATAATTTTGTCTAGAAATCTATAGCTTGTCAGATCATCATTCAAATATTATTCTTGTAGAATTAAGATATTTCTCTGGTTCAAGGACTCAGAAAACAAACTTTCCATTTACTCTTTACTAGAGACAGACAGAAGCATGCAAATGATAAACAAAAAAAGTTGAAAAGAAAAAAATGAAAAAATGTGTTATACTATTCAGCTCAAAAATGAAAGATCTATATAGTCAAAATAAAATAAACACTGACTATTTAAACAAAATATAATATAAATACATCTGATACATTGGGAAGTAAAGAGGAGTGGTGTATGACAGCTAAATTCTCAATAATTATTAAATGACATCTATATATTTTATCTAAAAGTGAATAGTAGGAACTATTGTTATTCAAGTTATTTAGATAAACATTTTTTTTTTTCTGGAGACAGAGTTGAGCTCTGTTGCCCAAGCTGAAGGGCAGTAATACAGTCTCAGCTTACTGTAGCCTCCATCTCCCAGCTTCAAGTGATCCTTCTGCCTCAGCCTCCCGAGGAGCTGGGATTACAGGCATGTGCCACCACATCTGGCTAATTTTTTGTATTTTTAGTAGAGACAAGGTTTCACCATGTTAACCAGGCTGGTCTCGAACTGAGTTCAGGCAACTCACCCATTTCAGCCTCCCAAAATGCTGATATTACAGGCATGAGCCATGGTGCCTGGCTTAGATAAACTTCTTAGTAGTAATTGGCTTTAAAAATATTTCTATAATTTGGATAAAATTGAGAAATAATTTAAATATAAAAGAATGACAAAATTAGTACCTTTATGCATTTGTATTGAGCTTCTCAGCTATTAAAATTTTCTTAAGCTAAGCTTGTCAATAAGGTATCTTCAAGCTTGTAAGAGATCTACATAGTCAGTAGTGAAGACTGAGTTCGTAAAACCTAGGATGGACTACAGTGAGGTAAGTGAAACCCTTACCTCTGGCATAGAATTTAGGATGATGACAAAAAACTCAGTAATCAAGATAAATGGAAAGCAAATTTAAAAAAACCCTGAAATTAATGCAAAATCCATGATGGAAAAATATCAATAATTTAAATAAAGATAGAATCTAAATATCTACTTGCCTCACTTGACTATACTCTCTTCCAAGCAACTCATCCTAATTCCTATCCTGAGTAAATCTAAATTTAATTTAGATTTCTTCCAAAGAATCGGTTCAATTTTCAAAGACAATAGCACTTTCTTTTCCTTTCAAGGTAGAAGACCACAGAACAAAATGTTGGAAAAAGTGACAGTATTGGGGTGAAGTCTCGGGGGCCTGTTCTAGTTAAAAATTTCAAACTAGTACTTTCTTTTAACCTCAATCTCCTATTCTCATTCTTACCTGTAATTTCCTTCTTCTGGTTTGGAGCCTTTCTGTGATTTTTATCAGGGAAAATATTATATTAGCTAAGATAAAGCCTAAACTTCTTGAACAAAGACACTCCAAAATACAATTTACAATAAAGAGAATTTCTTTCTGATGTAGAAGACAAGACATTTGTGTACAGTTCACGGCTGATAGGTGACTCCACTCCATGACATTCATAGACCCAAGCTGGTGGATTAATTTTGCTATACTTGGCATAAAAATTCTGTCTTGGAGAGCAAAGCAACTCCTTTGGTTGTTGCTGTTCTATTTTCTTAACAAAGTAAATCAAAAAGAGGATAGAAAACAATACACTTTCACTTTAAGATTGTAGTGGAGGCATTTTACATAAAATTCTGCTCACATTTTATTAATCTGAATTTAAGCACACGGTTGTATTTAGCCACAGGATGGCTAAAATATGTAAGTTCTAGCTGAGCCATATTTCTTATTTAAAATGAGAGGCCAGATGTTGGAGTGATTTAATTATCAAAAAGGAAGAAAAGCATAGAGATACTGAGGGAAATTAGCAGACTCTGCACAGATAGTTTTTTCCTTAGGTATATCATCTTTTGCATATTATTCTAAGTAAGATTTATTTTCTGCTAGTTCATTGCTCAACACTCTTTCATCAAATTTTTTTCTTTCAAAAGTTTGTAGAACTATCATTTAATAATAGTATGTCTTTCATTTACTCATTATTAGCATACCTTTAAAAAGTATACCCTTGTGTCATTATATTGGATTATCACTATAAGAAAAAAACCATATATTCATTGTCTTTAAGCTTAAATTAGTAACTATCATTTATAAAATCTATAATTCCTTAAATCTCATTTTATGAGAAAAGATTTAGTCTGTATTATTCAAGTGAAGTGGTTTTAATATATGTAACAATGAATGAAATGAAAAGTGTTAATTTTGGCATCTTTATGAGTTCATTATAGTAAAAGGCAACATTGCACATACTTGTGTATGTGCCTCAGTGTATATGAATGGGGAAGAGCTGAGTAGGATTGGAAGGTCAGAAAATTCAGGAAGGTGATTTTGACCAGATGATGTGCTATTGCTGAAATTTTTCCATGACTAAAATTTACTCTATCTTCAGCTACATCTGGAATCTTAGAACAGAAAAATTGAACTATTTTAAAACTCTAAATTTTGTACATTAACAATACTGTGATATAATTATAAATGGAAATAATTTTTTCACTGATAAACTAAGATGTGCCATTGGGAAGTTTTCTCCATAAAATTTTTCTAGCGAGATGGAAATTTCTACTAGCTTATTCATAAAACCTCTGAACATAATTATAAGTGTTAACCATAGTACTTATAGTATGTATCATATGCTAATTTTGTATAAATTAACTCATGATTCCTAGCAAATAAACAGCAACATAGTTTTATATTATTATTGTTTTAGTTTCAAAGACATAAGGAAACAGGGACAGATATGTTAAATGCATTAGAGAAGATTGTAAGGAAAGTCAGATTAAAGAATAATACCAAGGTTTTCTCACAGGGAATATCGCTGCAAGCAGAGAAATGGTAAATTCACTTGTTAGAACAGAACTTATGTCCCATCCATTCATCCATGTATCATTACTTGTAGGCTCATGTCTGCAAATGCTTGTTTTATATACATCCCACTAGAACATTTTTCATTTAAGTTATTGTACTTTTCAGCTCCATAATTTTCAGTTGATGTTACTACACCTTTTATTTGTCTGTGAGTATTTTTGTATATTTTTGTATCTTACTTTCAGCATACTGTTATTTAATTCTTTAAGCACATTTATAATAGCTGCCTTAATAGACTGTTTTTGTTTTTTCATTTTTTTTTTTACCAGTGTCAGAGCCCAGTTAGAGTTGGTTTATATTTAATGGCTTTTATTTTTCCCAAATTCTGTTCACACTTTTTTATTAATTATATGGTTCAAATAATTTTTGGTTGAAAACTGTTCATTGTAGATAAGCCATTTCAGTATTTCTAAATTTTGTGTTATTTTTCCAAGGGATTTTGTTTTACTTACTTGCCTGGACTTAAACTGCAGAACTATCACCTTTACAGTGTACAATTTTGTGTGCGTGTGTGTGTGTGTGTGTGTGTGTGTGTGTGTGTGTGTGTGTCTATGTATGTATCCTCATTTAAGGCTCTCCTCTGTGTAGTTTAGTTTACTAGTCAGTCAATAATTTGAGCTGGAGCTAAGAGACTATAATCACATATTTGGGACCTGTAAACCTTCCACTTTCTGCCACTTGAGCTGTATGTGGATTGCATAATGAACTGCATAATGCAGCATCAAAGATGTGGCAAGTTCTAAAGTCTAATTTGATTTGAATTTTTGTCTAGTGCTTTTAGGTCTCTTCCTTATACATGTAGTTTAGCTGCAAACCAGGGTTTTGGTGGAGAGTTTATTATGTCAGTGCTTCTACCTCTCCCTCAATTCCAGGATTGCTCTGCTAAATTTATGCCTGATCTGCCATTTTTCTAAACTGAAAGTAAAGTTTATACCTATAACTCCAGCATTAATTAATTTATTTATTGTGTGTGTGTGCTTTCTACCTGTTTTAAGTCCACCACTAGTAACACTGTAAATTGTAACTCTCACTTGGAACCAAATAACATCTAGTGTTGTAAAGCTTCTGGTTTCCATAGATATTGCCAAACCTACCTGGACACCACATGCCTCTGACAAAGCTGTTTTTGCATGCTGAATTAGAGGTGAATAGAAAGCAAGATGGCTGGAGACTTACAACCATTATTATCTGATAGTGAACCAATTTGTAAAAGTATACTCCTCTCAGGTTTTTTTCATTGTATTCTGCTTCATGTCCTGAAATCAGTTTTTTTTTTTTTTTTTGACGTTGTTGTCTATTTTTATACATTTCTTCTACAGAAAGAAACTTCTCAACTTTCTCAGGGTGCCATTACCAAAAATATGTTACCCAGATTGCATTTATATGAAGTTCAATTAAGCTAATATAATGTGAAAGAAATAAAAATATAGTCTCAGGATATGAAATTAATGTGCAAAAATCACAAGCATTCCTATATACCAATCATAGAAAGTGAAATCATGAGTGAATTCCCATTCACAATTGCTACAAAAAGAATAAAATACTTAGGAATAAAACTTACAAGGGACATGAAGGACCTCTTCAAGGAGAATTACAAACCACTGCTTGAGAAAATAAGAGAGGACACAAACAAATGAGAAAACATTCTATGCTCATGGATAGAAAGAATCAATATTGTGAAAATGGCCATGCTGCCCAAAGTAATTTATACATTCAATGCTATCCTCATCAAGCTACCAGTGACTTTCTTCATAGAATTAGAAAAAACTGCTTGAAATTTCATATGGAACTATGGAACCATAAAAGAGCCCATATAAACAAGACAATCCTAAGCAAAAAGAACAAACCTGGAGGTATGCTACCTAATATACTACAAGGCTACAGTAATCAAAACAGCATGGTACTGGTACCAAAACCAAAATTAACTCTGTGAGTGTTGTTCCCTTACTGTGTCCATGTGTTCTCATTGTTCATCACCCACCTATGAGTGAAAACATGCGGTGTTTGGTTTTCTGTTCTTGTGTCAATTTGCTGAGAATGATGGTTTCTAGGTTCATCCATGTCCCTACAAAGGACATGAACTCATTATTTTTTATGGCTACATAGTATTCCATAGCATATATATGCCACATGTTTTTTGTCCAGTCTATCACCAATGGTCATTTGGGTTGTTTCCAGGTCTTTGCCATTGTAAACAGCGCCACAACGAACATACGTGTGCATGTGTCTTTATGATAGAATGATTTATAATCCTTTGGGTATATACCCAGTAGTGGAATTGCTCGGTCAAATGGAATTTCTATTTCTAGGTCTTTGAGGAATTGCCACACTGTCTTCCACATGGTTGAACTAATTTACACTCCCACTAATAGTGTAAAAGTGTTCCTTTTTCTCCACATCCTCTCCAGCATCTGTTGTCTCCAGATTTTTTAATGATCGCCATTCTAACTGGTGTAAGATGATATCTCAGTGTGGTTTTGATTTGCATTTCTCTAATGACCGATGATGATGAGCATTTTTTTCATATGTTTGCTGGCTGCATATTTGTCTTCTAAAGTGTCTGTTCATATCCTTCACCTACTTTTGAATGGGTTTGTTTTTTTCTTGTAAATCTGCTTTAGTTCTTTGTAGATTCTGGATATTAGCCCTTTGTCTGATGGGTAGGATTGCAAAAAAAATTTTCCCATTCTGTTGGTTGCCAGTTTACTCTAATTGTTGCTTTTTTTGCTGGGCAGAAGCTCTTAAGTTTAGTTAGGTCCCATTTGTCTATTTTGGCTTTTGTTGCCATTACTTTTAGTGTTTTTGTTACTTTGCATCAGCAAATTTTGTCCTAAATAATTCTGATGTAACTTTTGGTGAAACTAACCAAGAATTGTTATTTTATAAATAGCAGGTTAGAGTAATCAGATACCTAACCCTTTTATAATCAGAAGAATTTAGACAAACAAAGGTTCTGAAGTCATACTCCCAACAGCTATGTACAAAAAACCAAAGTTATATGATCTTCATTATATACTCAAAAAAAAAAAAAAAAGCAAGATAAAGGAAACTATATTAACCATGACTTCTATTAGGGAAGATATCAGGTTTGTTATCAATAAGTATTTGCAAGTCCCCTTGGATAGCATGTAAGTCCCCAGAGACTGAATGCAGAAAAACATATTTCACAATAGAAAAAAATAAAGAGCAAAGATATGAGGAGTAGGGCAAAGTGTAAGATGTGGAGCATGAAGTCAGTAATATGGAAGAAGATTTCATGATTTCAAAATCTTCAGAAAATTTAATAAAAGTAAATTTAGTGAGAGGATATTTTTGTGAAACCCAGAAAAGGGGCTAACTTCCCAAGCAGAATGATAGTAAAATCAAGAGAATCCCATGTAGATGCACAAGAACAGAGAGAACATAAGAAAGTAAGAACTGAAAAAATTATGTAAAACTATAAAAAGTGTGAGCAGAACTTTATATTCCCTTGGATAATGGAATTGAGATTTAGGCCCAGTTTAATCAGATCTCTATGAGACAAGATTAATGACATGTAGGTTATGCAAAGTAAACATTTTAAGGGTCTCTATTCTCGAGTTTCATTATCATCTCACCCTCAGAATTCAAATTATTAGTCATCACCATCTGTGAAAAAGGTGGAATCTTTAGTCATAGGATCTATTCCAACCAGAGATTTGTGTAGATATTTACTTATCACTGTATTTTAAGCCCCTCTGATTTGTGACTTGTCTGATTCTGTTAGCCTACCCTCATCTAACCTTATTCCTTTCCTGTTGTCTTTAGGCAACCAATATATACAGAAACTTGGAGAAATTGAGGATGCATTAGGGAGAGGATTTAGTGGTGACTACACACAATGGACTCTAAATTGTGATGGTTGATATAAATTTATCTGTCTCAAATACTTTTAATTTGTAATTTTTAATCTGTAACATATTTATTTCTTCTTGTTTAATCACACTGGCTAACATCTTCAACTAAATGTTAAATATTATGACAAAAGTCTGTATCTTTACCATTTTCTTGACTTTAGCAGAAACATCTCTGTTACTTCCCTAAGTAACATGCTGGCAATTACACTAAGTTATGTTAATTTTTTATATTAAAGAACTATCTACAAATTCCTCTTCTATGCATGGTTTAACATAAAGGAGAATTGAATTTTGTCAGATGCTTTTTCTGATATTCATGAAGACAATCATATGATTTAGTTTCCCTAGTTTTCTAAATTCAAAATTATTTTAATTGAAGCACTAAAATTATTATGAAACTTGACCAATAATACAAATTTATATATAAAAAATACCTTATGAAAAGGGTAAATAGAGGCTACAAAAGAATAATAATTCAGTGAAACAAATAGACCTTAAAAGACGTTTAAATAGATTAAAAGACAGCATAATTAAAGAGATTTCTTATTATAAGAATGAGGCAAGTCAATAGAATTGAAAGTGAAAGTACAAAAACAAATTTGAGTCAATTTTTGAATTTGCTATATAATAAAGTCAGTATTTTATCAGTTAATAAAAGGCAAATTTTAAAAAATGTAAAAATGATGTTGGGGTAACTGGTAAAATGCTTAGAAGAGTATAATTATTTGGTAATGCACATTTAATAATACTCATACTAATTGTTAATATTTTTATATAATTAATATTTTCATGCTAATCCTTTGAAAATAATGTGATTTTTTTTCAGTAAATTCATGGAATGGCTGGAGGAAAAATCTAGGATGATAAAAAATTAGAGACTAAAAAAATGCTTCCAGTTTTAGAGAATTAAAGGGTAAAGTAAGGAAAGTTAAAAAAAATCTGACATGATATTAAAATTAACACTAAAGTATACAACTACCTCTGAAAGCTATCTAGGTGATTAGACTCTGCCCCCCATGAGATTAATACAGTAATAGGGAAAAGTATTAGGTTGAAAATGAAATGTAGGCAGAACTGAGGAGGATTTTGAAAAAAATTGTGCAGTAAAATATAAATGAAGTGATGAAGAGGTGCAAGTGGGATCTAAACAAACAGCTGAAATGAACAGGAAATCTTTAGGACTTATTAAGGCAGACATATTTTATTCCTCCATAATTTAGCTGAATTCAATGTAAATAAGCTAAATGTTCCTGTATGCATATTGCCTTTCTTGTTCTGCTTGGAAATTAGGACAGACAGAAAGAGTGTGATCTGGGTTTGTGTCACAGTTGTGCCTTTGCTATGGAACAAACTGCTCCAGAAACCTATTTGTTTAAAGTAACACTATTTATTTAACCCATGATTCTGTTCATTAGCAATTTGAAATGGGCTTGGATGAACAATTCCTTTCATCTCAGATGCTGTCATTTACATTTCTGTGTCAGCCGCCAGTCTGTTAGTTTCACAGTCCTAAAACATTTTTGAGAGAATATGAGGAGCAGTGCCAATCAGTCTGTCAAGCTGCTATCAGTATCTCCTCTTCCTCTTCATTTGGTTTTCTTCCTATAGAGACTTAGTTTTGTTTGTTTGGTTTTCATTGGTTAATTTTTATTTTCACAGTGTCTTAGTTAATTTGGGCTGCTATACAAAAGGCCATAGACTTAGTGGCTTAGACAACAAACAATTATTTCTTACAGTTCTGAAGGATGGGAAGTTCAAGGCACTGGCTGATTTGGTTTCTGTACAGGGCCTTCTTCCTGGTTTGTACAGAAAGAAGTACAAAGTCTCATTACATGTTAAAGAGAGAGTGTGTGAAAACTCTCTCATGTCTCTTTTTATAAGGACTAATGCCAGCATGCATGACGACTCCACCTCAAGCTCTAATTATTTCCCAAAGGCTTCATCTCCAAATACCATTACGTTGGAAATTATGATTTCAACCTAAGTTTTCAGGGAGCACAAACATTCTGTCTATAGTGTGTGTGTTTGCTTATTTATTGGGAAAGACCATGTGCGTATTCAGTGTGTCACACTTGAAATTAATTTTAGAAATAAAATTTGACTGGTTTCTGTAATATCCCAGGCATTTCCTTGATAATACTACCTTTTAATCAGAGTAACATGAAATAAATAAAGCTTTAAAAAGACATTTAGCTTCTGATACTATTCATTAGTCATTTTTCTTAAATGTCTAAATAATCTCAACATTTGCTTTATATACAGGGGATACATGTACAGATTTAACACGTGATATTATGTGATGCTGAGGTATGAATTATAGATCCTGTCACAGAGGTAGTGATCATAGTATTTATAGCAAGCTTTTTTACCCTACCCTCACCACTCTCTAGTAGTCTACAGTGTCTGTTGTTCCCATATTTATGTTTATGTGTGCTCACTGTAGAGCTTCCCCTTGTGAGAACATGAGGCATTTTGGTTTCTGTTCTGGCATTAATTTGCTTAGGATTATGGTCTCTAGTTCCATCAATATTGTCATAAGCACATAATTTTATATATTTTTATGGCTGCATAGTATTCTACGGTATACTACATTTACATTTTTCACTCAACCATCAAGGACATCTAGGTTGATCCTACGTCTTTTCTATTGTGAATTCTGCAGTGATGAACATATGAGTGCATGTATCCTTTGGTAGAACGATTTGTTGTCTTTTAGATATATACCCAGTAATGAGATTGCTGGGTCAAATGGTAGGTCTGCTTCATTTCTCAGATAACTAATGACACTGAGCATTTTTTCATGAGTTTTTAGGCCACTTGTAAATCTTCTCCTATGTGAAGTGCCTTTTTGTGTTCTTTTTCTTAATGGATTTATTTGTTTTTATCTTGTTGACTTGTTTAAACTTCCTATAGATTCTGAAAACTAGATCTTTGTCAGATGCATAGTTTGTGAATATCTTCTCCATTCTATAGTTGTCTAATTACTCTGTTAACAGTTCATTTGCTGTTCAGAGGCTCTTTAGTTTAGTTAGGTTCTATTTGTATAATTTGTTTTGGTTGTAATAGCTTCTGGGGAATTAGCCAAAATGTATTTGGCAAGATGTTGGGAAGAGTATCTCCTATGTTTTGTTCTAGGAATTGTATAATTTGAGGTCTTATATTTAAATGTTTAATACATTTTGAGTTAATTTTTGTATATGGTGAAAGTTAGAGATCTAGCCTCAATCTTCTACTTATGGCTAGCCCATTTATTGAATAGAGTCCTTTCCTCATTGCTTCTTTTTGTCATCCTTGTTGAAAGTCAGATAATTTTAGGTGTGCAGCTTTATTTCTGAGTCTATTATTTTGTTTTATTAGTCTGTGTATCTGTTTTTGTAACAGAATCAAGCTGTTTTAATTATTGTGGTTTTATAATGTAGTTTGAGGTTGGGTAGTGTGATGTCTGCAGCTTTGTTCTTTTGGCTTATGATTGTTGTAGCTAATTGAGCTTGTTTTTGGTTCCATATAAATTTTATAATACTTTCGTGGAGAATGATGTTGGTAGTTTTGTAGGAATAGCATTGAATTTACAAATTGCTTTGGGCAGTATGGCCTCTTTAACGATACTGATTTTTCCAATCCATGAGCTTGAAGTGATCTTTCCATTTATTTGTGATGTCAAACTGAACTTCTTCAGCTGAAAATTTACTATGGGAAATTCATAGTACAACTGGAATTATTAACTTTAGAATAGACTGAGCTGAGAAAAGAATCTAAGAACTCAAAAACCACATATCCAAATTAACTGAGTCGGATAAAAAGAAAGAAAGAAAGCATTAAGAAAAATGAACAAGGCTGGGTGTGATGGCTCATGCCTATAATCCAAGCACTTTGGGAGACCGAGGAAGGCAGATTATGATGTCAAGAGTTTGAGATCAGCCTGGCCAATATGCTGAAACCCTGTCTCTACTAAAAACACAAAAATTAGCCAGATGTGGTGGTGGGCACCTGTAATCCCAGATACTTGGAAGGCTGAGGCAGGAGAATTGCTTGAACCCAGGAGGCGGAGGTTGCAGTAAGCCAAGATTATGCCACTGTACTCCAGCTTGGGTGACAGAGCAAGACTCTATCAAAAAAAAAAAAAAAAGAAAAAGAAAAAGAAAAATGAACAAAACCTCCAAGAAATATAGTATCATGTAAAAAGAGCAAATTTACATGACTCTTTTGCATTCCTGAGAAAGAAGAGAAAATAGTCAACCTTGCAAATATATTTGAGGATATAATCAATGAAAATTTCCCTAATCTTGCCAGAGAGGTCAACGTGCTAATTCAAGAAGCATACAGAATCCCAGGCAGATACTATACAAGATGATCATCCCCAAGGCACATTGTCATCAGATTCAGCAAGGTCAATCCATAAATAAAATAAAATGAATAAAAAATTTTATAAGTCTTAAAGTCATCTAGAGAGAAAGGGCAAGTTACCCACAGAGGGAACTCCATCTGGGTAGCAGCAGATCTCTCAGCAGAAATCTTACAAGCAAGAAGAGACTGGGGACATATTTTCAGCATTCTTAAACAAAAGAAATTCAAACTAAGAATATCATATCCAGCCAAACTAAGTTTCATAGGCCAAGGAGAAATAAAGAAATTTTCTGACAAGAAAATGCTGAAAAGAATACATTTCAACTAGACAAGTGTTACAGGAGATCTTTTTAAGGGCATGCTAAACACAAATTTGAAAAAATGACACGTACTACCACAAAGCTCATATAGTCCACAGCCACTATAAAGCAACTACACAATCAAGTCTGCATAACAACCAGCTAACAACATGATGACAGGATCAAAATCTCACATATCAATACAAACCCAGAATGTAAACAGACTAAACACCTCACTTAGAAGACACAGAGTTGTACCATGGTTGAAGTATAAGACCCAATCATCTCTCTTCTTCAAGGGACCTATCTTACATAGTCCTTGTATCTTTACACCCACCTGATTTAAAGTAAAAGGGTGGCATTAAGATCTGTCATGCAAATAGGAAACAAAGAAGTGCAGGATTCACTCTTCTTATATCAGATAAAATAGACTTTATAACAATAAGAATTAAAAAGGATAATAAAGGGCTTTATACAATAATAAAAGATACAATGCAAAAAGAAGACTTAATGATCCTAAATATAGAGGCACCCAAGAATGGAGCACCCAGATTCATAAAACAAGTTCTTCTTGGCCTACAAAATAGCTTTCACAACCACAAAATAACAATGAGATATTTCAACACCCCACTAACAGTGTTAGACAGATCATTGAAGCATAAAACAAAAAAAGAAATTCTGAACTTAAGCTTGACATTTGACCAATTGGGCCTAATAGACACCTACAGAATACTCCCCCTAACAACCACAAAATATAATCCTTCTCATATATATATGGAACATCTTCTATAATTGACCACACACTTAGTCATCAAAAAAGCCTCAATAAATTAAAAAATTTGAGATCATATCAACTAAACTCTTGGAACATAGTACAATAAAAATAGAAATCAGTAACAAGAAGATATCTCAAAACTACACAAATACATGAAAATTAAACAACTTACTTCTGAATAACTCCTGGATAAACATCAAAGTTAAGGCATGAATCAAGAAATTATTTGAAATTAATTAAAATGAGAACACAACATACCAAAATCTCCAAGTTGCTGCCAAAGGAGTATTTGGAGAAAGTTTGTAATGCTAAAAACCTTCATTAAGAAGTTAGAAACATCTCAAATTAACAATCAAATTTTGCATCTAAAGAGACTAAAAAGTAAAATTAACCTCAAAGTTAGCAGAAGAGAAGAAATATCTAAAATTTGAGAACTTAATAAAATTGAGATGCAAAAACTCATACAAAAGATCAATGAAACCAAGAGCCACTTTTTTAAAAGAAATAAATAATACTGATAGACTGTAGCTAGATTAACAAAGAAAAAGAAAGGCAATATCCAAGCAAGTACTATAAGAAATGACAAAGGTGATATTAACCAATCCCACAGAAATACAAAAGACCCTTAGAGACTATTATGCACAACTCTACATGCAAATTGGAAAATCGAGAGGAAATTGATAAATACCTGGAAGCAGTTTGCCAAGGTTGAATCAGGAAGATACAAAACACTGAATAGACCAGTATCAACTTCTGAAATTGAATCACTAATAAACCTACCAACCCAAAAAAGTCCTGGACCAGATGAATTCACAGCTGAATTCTACCAGATGTACAAAGAAGAACTAGTACCAATCCAAAAGAATTATTCTAAAAAAATTGAGGAGGACAAGCTCCACCGTATCTCATTCTATGAAGTTAGCATCAGCCTGATAGCAAAATCTGGCAGAGAAAATTTCAAACCAATTTCAAATTTTTCAATGACAAAAGAAAATTTCAGACTAATATTCTTCATGAACATAGACACAAAAATTCTCAAGAAAATACTAGCAAATTGAATCTAGCAGCACATTAAAAAGTTAATACAGCATGATCAAAAAGGCTTTTCCTTGTATTCAAGGCACTTCAAAATGCACAAATCAATACTTGTGATTTATCACATAAACAGAATCAAAAGCATATGAACATCTCAATAGACATTGAGACAGCTTCCAATAAAATCCAAAATCCTTTCAAGATAAAAATCCTCAACAGACAAGACATCAAAGGAACATACCTCAAAACAGTAAGAACCGTCTTTGATAAACCCATAGCCAACATTATGCTGAATTAGAAAAAGCTCAAACCATTCCTCTTGAGAACTGGAACTACTTTACATTGCCACAAATACTGTGTGTTTCCTTTTCTCTGCAGCCTCACCAGCATCCATTGTTTTTTTGACATTTTAATAATAACCATGCTGACTGATAGGAGATGGTATCTCCTTTTCATTTTGATTTGCATTTCTCTAATGATTAATGATGCTGAGCATTTTTTCCTATGCTTGTTGGCTGCCTGTATATCTTCTTTTGCAAATGTCTGTCCATGTCCTTTGATCACTTTTTATGGGTTTTTTTTTGATCATTAATTTGTTTATATCTTAAAGATTCTGGATTTTAGACCTTTGTCAGATGCATGGATTGCAAATATTCTCTCCCATTCTGTGGTTTCTCTGTATACTCTTAGAGTTTCTTTTCTGTGGAGAAGGTCTTCAGTTTAACTAGGTCTTATTTGATAATTTGTGTTTTTGTTACAATTGTTTTTATCTTTATCATGAAATCTTTGATCCATCCTATGTCCAGAATGATTTCCCCTAGCTTATTTTTCAGGGATTTTATAGTTTTAGGTTTGAACTTTAGGCCTTTAATGCATCTTGAGTTGTTTTATAAATGGTATAAGGAAGGGGTCTTCTGCATATAGATAGTTATCACAGCACTATTTATTATTGAATAGAGAATTATTTCCTCATTGCTTACTTTTGTTGACTTTGTCAAAGATAATTTGGTTGTAGGTATGTAGCATTATTTTGGGGCTCTGTATTCTGTTGCATTGTTCTGTGTGTCTATTTTTGTGTCAGCACCATGCTGTTCTCATTATTGTAGCTTTGTAGTGGCATTAGAAGTCACTTAAGATGATGCCTCAGCTTTGTTCTCTGCTTAGGATTGCCTTAGCTTTCCAGGCTTTTTGTTGTTGTTGTTCCATGTGAATTTTAAGACAGCTTTTTTTTTTTTTTTTTTTTTTTTTTTTTTTTTTTTTTTTTTTTTTTTTTTTTTTTTTTTTTTTTTTTTTTTTTTTTTTTTTTTTTTTCTGATTCTGTGGAGAATGTCCTTGATAGTTTAATAGGAATGGCATTGAATCTGTAAATTGCTTTAGGCAGTATGGCCATTTTAACAATATTGAATTTTCCTATCCATAGCATGGAATATCTTTTCATTTGTTTGTGTCATTTCTGATTTTTTTTTTTTACTTCAATAGGTTTTTGGGGAATAGGTGGTGGTTGTTTACATAAATCAGTCCTTTAGTGGTGATTTCTGAGATTTTGGTGTACTCATCACCTGACTAGTATATGTTGTACCCAGTGTATAGTCTTTCATCCCTCAGCCCCATACCCAATCTTTCCCCCAAGTTACCCAAGTCCATTGTGCTATTCTTATGCCTTTTTGTCCTCATAGCTTCGCTCTCACTTATGAGTAAAAACATATTATCTTTGGTTTTCTATTCCTGTGTTACTTCACTTAGAATAATGGTCTCCAATTCCATCCAGATTGCTGCAAATGCCATTATTTTATTCCTTTCCATGGCTGAGTGGTATTCCATGGTGTGTGTGTGTGTGTGTGTGTGTGTGTGTGTGTGTGTTATAGATAATTATATATATAATTTTTATATACATATATATACAACTTATAGATATATATAAATATATAATTTTATTTAAACACTCATGGATTGATGGACATTTGGGCTGGTTCCATATTTTTGAAATTGCAAATTGAGCTGCTATATACATGCATGTGCAAGTTATCTTTTGCATATAATGACTTATTTTTCTCTGGGTAGATATCCAGGAGAGGGATTGCTGGATCAAATGATTTATCCCTTTTTATCTATTAAAGGAATGTCCATACTGTTTTCCATAGTAGTGGTACTGGCTTACATTTCCACCAACAATATAAAAGTGTCCCTTTTCACCACATACATACCAACATTTTTTTTTATTATGGCTATTCTTGCAGGAGTGACATACTATCACATTGTAGTTTTGATTTGTGTTATTCTGATGATTAGTGATGTTGAGCATTTTTTTCACGTGTTTCATGTTTGTTGGCCATTTGTATATCTTTCTTTGAGAATTATATATTTATGTTCTTAGCCCACTTTTTGATGGGACTGTTTTTTTCCTGTTGATTCATTTTATTTCCTTGTAGATCCTGGATATTAGTCTTTTGTCAGATGTATGGATTATGAAGATTTTCTCCGACTCTGTGGGTTGTCTGTTCACTCTGTTGATCATTTCTTTTGCTGTGATGAAGCTTTTTAGTTTAATTAAGTCACGTCTATTTGTACTTGCTTTGTTGCATTCACTTCTGGGTTCTTGGTCATGAAATCTTTGCATAAGCCAAAGTCTAGAATGTTATCTTCTAGAATTTTTATGGTTTCAGGTCTTAGATTTAAGTCTTTGATCCATCTTGAGTTGATTTTTGTATAAGATGAGAGATATGAATCCAGTTTCATTCTTCTACATGTGGCTTGCCAATTACACTAGCACCATTTGTTGAACAGAGTGTCCTTTTCCCAGTTTATGTTTTTGCTTGTTTTGTGAAAGACTGGTTGGCTGTAAGTATTTGGCTTTATTTCTGGGTTCTTTATTCTGTTCCATTGGTCTATATGCCTGTTTTTATACCAGTACCATCCTGTTTGGGTGACTATGGCCTTAAAGTATAGTTTTAACTTGGTAATGTAATGCCTCCAGATTTGTTCTTTTTGTTTAGTCTGGTTTTGGGTATGTGGGCTCTTTTTTGGTTCCATGTGAATTTTAGGATTGCTTTTTTTCTAGTTCTGTGAAGAATAATGGTGGTATTTTGATGGGAATTTCATTAAATCTGTAGATTGCTTTTGACAGTATGATCATTTTCACAATATTGATTCTACCCATCCATGAGCATGGGATGTGGTTCCATTTGTTTGTATCATCTATGATTTCATTTAGCAATGTTTTGTAGTGTTTCTTGTATAGGTCTTTCACCTCCTTGGCTAAGTATATTCCTAAGTGTCTATCTATCTATCTATCTATCTATCTTTACAATGATTGTAAAAGCAGTTGAGTTCTTTTTTTTTTTTTTTTGGTAGTTGGGTTCTTGATTTGATTCTCAGATTGGTTGCTGATGCTGTATAGCATAGCTACTAATTTGTATACATTAATTTTGTATCTTGAAACTTTGTAATTTGGTTTGTTCTTGTTTCTCTAACTCCTTCAGGTGTGCCCTTAGATTGCCTATTTGTGGTTTTTCAGTTAGAAGCCTTTTGGATGAGTCATTAGGGTTTTCTAGGTATACAATCGTGTCCTCAGCAAACAGAAACAGTTTAACTTCTTCTTTACTGTCTTGGATGACATATATTTCTTTTTCTTGTCTGATTGCTTTGGCTAGGACTACCAGTACTATGTCAAATAGAAGTGGTGAAAGTGGGCATCCTTGAATTGTTTCAGTTCTCAGAAGGAATGATTTCAATTTTTTCCCACAGTATTATGTTGGCTGTCAGTTTGTCATAGAAAGCTCTTATTACATTGAGGTATATTCCTCATATGTCAATTTGGCTGAGGATTTTAATAATAAATGGATGTTGAATTTTGTGAATTTTTTTCTGCATTGGGATGATCATGTAATTTTTGTTTTTAATTCTGTTAATTTGGTGTATAATGTTTATCGATTTGCAGATGTTAAACCATACTTGCATCCCTGGTATTAATCCCCGCTGAACATGGTGTATTATCTTTCTGATATGCTGTTGTATTCAGTTAGCTAGTATTTTGTTGATGATTTTAGCATCTATGTTCATCAGGGATATTGGTCTGTAGTTTTATTTTTTTATTATGTCTTTTCCCTGGTTTTGGTATTATGGTGATACTGGCTTCATAGAATAATTTAGGAAGTATTTCCTCTTTCTCTATTTTTTTAAATTGTGTAAATAGGATTGGAAACAATTCTTATTTGAGCATCTGATAGAATTAAGCTGTGAATCCATCTGGTCCTGGATTTTTTTATTTTATTTTTATTTTTGGTAACTTTTTAGTTACCATTACAATCTCACTGCTTGCTATTGGGTTGTTCAGAGTTTCTGTTTTTTTCCTGGTTTAATTTAGGATAGTTGTATATTTCCAGAAATGTATCCATATCTCTAGGTTTTATACTTTATGCATGTAGGTGTTCATAGTAGCCTTAATATATCTTTTGCATTTCTGTGGTACCAGTTGTGATATCTCCTGTTTTATTTCTAATTGAGCTTATTTGAATCTTCTCTCTTCTTTTCTTGGTTAATCTTGCTAATGGTTCATCAATTTTATTTATCTTTTCAAAGAAGCAGATTTTTGTTTCATTTTTCTTTTGCATTGTTTTTTGCTTGTTTGTTTCAAATTTATTTAGTTCTAGTCTGATGTTGATTATTTCTTTCCTTCTGCTGGGTTTGAGTTTGGTTTATTCTTGTTTCTCTAACTCCTTCAAGTGTGCCCTTAGATTGCCTATTTGTGCTCTTTCAGACTTTCTGATGTAGGTATTTAATGCTATGAACTTTCATCTTAGTACTATCTTTGATATATTTCTGAGATTTTGATAGGTTGTGTCACTATTATGGTTCAGTTCAAAGATTTTTTTTTTAATTTTCATCTTGATTTTATTGTTGACCCAATGACCATTCAGGAGCAGGTTATTTAATTTCCATGTCTTTGCATGGCTTTGAGGGTTCTTGTTGGAGTAGATTTCCAATTGTATTCCACTGTGGTCTGAGAGGGTATTTGCTATAATTTTGATTTTCTTAAATTTGTTGAGACTTATTTTGTGGCCTATCACATGGTCTATCTTGGAGAATGTTCCATATGGTGATGAATAAAATGTATATCCTGCACTTGTTGAGAATGTTCGTAAATATCTGTTAAGTCCATTTGTCCTGGGATATAGATTAAGTCAATTTTTTCTTTGTTAACTTTTCGTCTTGATGAGCTGTCTAGTGCTGTCTGTCAGAGGGGTATTAAAGTCCCCCACTATTCTATTGCTGTCTATCTCATTTCTCAGGTCTATAGTAATTGTTTTATAAATGTGGGAGCTCTGGTGTTGTCTATATATTTAATACTGTAATATTTTTCTGAGGGACTAGTCCTTTTATCATTACATAATGGTTCTCTGTCTTTTTAACTACTGTTTAAAGTTTGTTTTGTGTGATATAATAACAGCTACAATGATCCTTTTTGGTGTCTATTTGCATGGATTATCTTTTTCCACCCCTTTGCCTTAAGTTTTTGTGAATCCTTATGTGTCAAGCAGGTCTTGGGAAGAGGCAAATATTTGGTTAGTAAATTCCATTTTTCCTTTCTGTATCTGTTAAGTGGAGCATTTAGGCCATTTACATTAAATGTTCGTACTGAGATGTGAGGTACTATTTTATTCATCCTGCTTTGTTTTCTGAACATCTTTTTTTTTTCCATTGTGTTGTTGTTTTATAGGTCCTGTGAGATTTATGCTTTAAGGAGATCCTATTTTGGTGTATTTTGAGAATTGGTTTTAAGGTTTAGTGCTCCTTTTAGCAGTTCTTGTTTTGCTGGCTTGGTAGTGGTAAATTCTCTCAGCATTCATTTGTCTGCAAAAAAACTTTATCTTTCCTTCATTTATGAAGCTTAGTTTCCCTGGACACAAAATTCTTGGCTGATAGTTGTTTTGTTTAAAAAGGCTAAAAATATGACCCTGATCCTTTCTAGCTTGTAGGATTTCTGCTGAGGAATCTGTTGTTAAATTGATATATTTTCCTTTATAGGTTATCTAATGCTTTTGCCTCAGAGATCTTAAGAGTTTTTTCTTCCTCTTATATTTAAGTAACCTGATGACTATGTTCCTATGCAATTATCTTTTTGTGATGAATTTCAGCTAATTGAAATTCATGATGTCCTTTGAGCTTGTTGTATTTGGATGTCTGAATCTCTAGAAAGGCCAGAAAAGTTTTCCTTGATTTTTCCCTCAAATATGTTTTCCAAACTTTTAGATTTTTCTTTTTCCTTGGAAAGCTAATTATTCTTAGGTTTGGTTGTTTAACATAATCCCAAACTTCATGGGGGCTTTGTTCATTTTTTAAAAATTATTTTTTCTTTGTCTTGTCGGATTGGGTTAATTTGAAAGTTGCGTCTTCAAGCTCTGAAGTTCTTTCTACTGCTTGTTTAATTCTGTTGACGAGACTTTCCAGTGCATTTTGCAATTTTCTGTGTGTCCTTCATTTCTAGAAGTTGTGATTGTTTTTTATTTATGCTATTTATTTCACTGAAGAATTTTCCTCTCATATCCTGTGGTCTTTTTTTTTTTTTTAATTTCTTTAAATTGGACTTTATCTTTCTCTGGTGCCTTCTTGATTGACTTAATAGTAAACTTCTGAATTCGTTTTCTGGAAAGTTGGATATTTCATCTTTGTTTGGATCCATTGCTGGTGAGCTAGTATGATCTTTTGGGGTGTTAAAGAAGCTTGTTTTGTCATATTATCAGAATGGTTTCTTTGGTTTCTTCTCATTTACATAGACTGTATCAGAGGAAAGACCATGGGCTCAAGGGCTGCTGTTGAGATTCTATTGTCCCATAAGGTGCTCCCCTGTTGTGGTGGTCTCCCCTGTTCCCTAAGGATGAGGCTTCCTGAGAGCCAAACTGCAGTAATTGGTATTCCTCTTCTGGGTCTAGCTGCCCAGTGAGTCTAGCAACCAGGCTCCAGGGTGCTACTGGGGAGTGTCTGTAAGAAGTCCTGTAATGGGATTCATCTTCAGGTTTCTCAGCTGCAGATACTGGCATCTGCTCTGGTACAGGTAGCAGAAGAGTGAAGTGGACTCTGTGAGGGTCCTTGGTTGTATTTTTAAGTGTGCTGTGGTTTTGCTGTTGTTGTTTGGCCTCTAGCCAAGATATGTTGCTTTCAAGAGTGCCTCCAGCCAGGAGGTGGTGCTTTCAGGCAGTTTACAGGGCCACAGAACACCCAAGATGTATGTCCTTCATCTTCAGCTACCAGGGCAGGTAGAGAATGATCCTCAGTTGGGAACAGGGTTAGATGTGTCTGAGCTCAGCTTCTCCTTAAGTGAGGCATTCTGTAGCTGCTGCAGGGGATGGGGGTGTGATTTTCAGGCCAATGGAGTTATGTTCCTAGAGGGATTATGGCTGCCTTTGCTGCATCACACAGATTGTCAGGGAAGGGGGAGAAAGCTGGCAGACACATGACTCACCCAGCTCCCATGCTACCCATAGCCCAAAAGTTGGGTCTTACTCTCACTGTGCCCTTCCAACAGCACCGAGTTTATCACCTGGCAGCTGAGAAAGCAAGCAGACCCACAGTTCCTTGGCTATCACACGAAGCCTGAAGGGGCAATACAACTCCTTCAAAGGGTATGCGGATTCTCTAGACTTCCCTGATATGTTCCTGCAGTAGTTCTTCAAGAAAAAGTTAACAATGTGAGTCTACATACACTACCTTCTCGTTTGAGTGGAAGCTGCAGGTTAGTCCTCCCTCCTATCTGCCATTTTCCATCCTATATTTCATCTCTGATTTCTTTGAGCAGTGTTTTGTAATTCTTGTTGTAGAGATTGTTCACCTATCTGGTTAGCTGTATTCCTAGGTATTTTCTTCTTTTTGTGGTCATTGTGAAATGGACTGTCTTCTTGATTTTGCACTCAGCAAAAAATGATGTTGGGTATAGAAATGCTACTGATTTTTGTACATTGATCTTATATTCTAAAACTTTGCTGAAGTTATCAATTTTAGGTGCCTTTGGGCAGAAAGTGTGGGGAATTTTAGGTATAGAATAATATCATCTGTAAACAAGGATAGTTTGGCTTCCTCTGTTCCTATTTGGATGTCCTTTATTTCTGTCTCTTACCTGATTGCTGTGTCCAGGACTTCTAGCACTATGTTGAATAGAAATGGTGACAGAGAGCATCTTTGTCTTGTGCCAGTTTTTAAGGGGAATGCTCTATTTCCCCTTATTTGGCCCGTTCAGTAGGATGTTGGCTGTGTATTCTTTATACATGGCTTATATCATTTTGAGGTATGTTCCTTTAACACCCAGTTTGTTAATGGTTTTTAACACAAAGGTATGTTAAATTTTATCAAAAACCTTTATTCCATCTACTGAGACGATTCTGTGCTTTTTGAATTTAGTTATGTTTATGTGTTGAATCACATTTATTTATTTCTATATGTTGAATCAACCTCGTATCCCAGGGATAAAGCCTACTTAATTATGATGGATTAGCTTTTTGATGTGCTGCTGGATTTGATGTGCTAATATTTTGTTGAAAAATTTTCATCTATATTCATAAAGGATATTGGCCTGAAGGTTGGTGGTGGTGGTGGTAGTGCTGGTAGTGGTGGTGGGGTGTGTGTGTGTGTGTGTATAAGTGTGTGTCTGCCAGGTTTTGGTATTAGGATGATGGAATGAGTTAGGGAGAAGTTTCTCCTCCTCAATTTTTTGGAATAGTTTCTGTAGAAATAGCACTGGTTCTTTTTTATACATGTGGTAGAATTCAGCAGTGAATTCATCCAGTCCTGGATATTTTCTGGTTGGTAAGCTATTTATAAATGACTTAATTTTGTAATTAATTATTGATCTGTTCAGGAATTCAATCTGTTCCTGGTTCAATCTTGGGAGGTTATATGTTTCCAGGTTATTGGTATCTTCTAGGTTTTCTAGCATATGTGAATAGAGGTGTTTGTACTAGTCTCTGATACTTTTTGAATCTCTGTGGCATCGGTGTTAATGTCTTCCGTCATTTTTATTGTATTTATTTTGATATTTTTTTTCTTTGTTATTCTAGCTAGTGGTATATCATCTGTCTTTTTTATTTTTTTCAAGAAAGTAACTCTTGAACTCAAGATTTATATGGTTTTTTGTGTCTCAACATCCTTTAGTTTAGCAATAAATTTTTGTTATTTCTTGTCTTCTGCTACCTTTGGATTTTGTTTGTTCTTTATTCTCTAGTTACTTTTGGGTGTGATGTTAGGTTGTTATTTTGAGATCTTTGTAGTTTTCTGATGTGTGTATTTAGTGCTATAAACTTCCTTCTCAATACTGCTTTAGCTGTGTCCCAGAGATTCTCATATGTTGTATCATTTTTATTACTTTCAAATAATTTCTTGATTTCTGCCTTAATTTCATTGTTCACCCAAAAGTCATTCAGAAGCAGTCTGTTAACTTTTCATGTAATTCTGTACTTTTCATGTCATTCTTCTTAGCATTGACTTGTATTTTTATTGTATTGTGGTCTGAGAGTCTGGTATTATCATTATTATTTTGCATTTGCTGAAGTTTTTTATTGTTGTATTTGTTGTTTATTTTAAGTTCTGGGTTACGTGTGCAGATCTTGCAGGATTGTTACATACCTACACACATGCAATGGTAATTTGCTGCCTCCATCCTCCCATCACCTGCATTAGTTATTTCTCCCAATGTTTTCCCTCCCCAATCTCCCCAACCCCTGCTAACCCTCCCCAGCACCCCACCCCTCAGAAGGCCCCAGTGTGTGATGTTCCCCTTCCTCTGTCCCTGTGTTCTCGTTATTCAACACCCACTTATGAGTGAGAACATGCAATGTTTGGTTTTCTGTCCTTATGTCAGTTTGCTGAGAATGATGGTTTCCAGATTCATTTGTGTCCCTGCAAAGGACATGAAATCATCCTTTTTTAGGGCTGGATAGTATTTCAGGGTGCCACATTTTCTCTTTGTCCAGTATATCATTGGTGGGTATTTGGGTTGATTCCAAGTCTTTGCTATTGTAAACAGTTATCCAATGAACATATGTATGCATGTGTCCTTATAACAGAAAAATTTATAATCCTGAGTATATATCCAGTGACAGAATTGCTGGGTAAGATGGTATTTCTATTTCTAGATCCTTGAGGAGTCACCACACCATCTTTCACAATGGTTGAACTAATTTCCCAACACCATTTATTAAACAGGGAATCCTTTCCCCATTGTTTGTTTTGTTAGGTTTGTCAAAGATCAGATGGTTGTGGGTGTGTGTCTATATTTCCAAGGCCTCTGTTCTTTTCCATTGGTTTATATCTCTGTTTTGGTACCAGTACGATGTTGTTTTGATTATTGTAGCCTTGTAGTATAGTTTGAAGTCAGGTAGCATGATGCCTCCAGATTTGTCCTTTTTGCTTAGGATTGTCTTGCTGTGTGTGCTCTCTTTTGGTTCCGTAGGAAGTTTAAGGTGACTTTTTCCAGTTCTGTGAAGAAAGTCATCGGTAGCTTGATGGGGATAGCATTAAATCTAAAACTAACTTTGGGAAGTATGGCCATTATCATGATATTGATTCTTCCTAACCATGAACATGGAATGTTTTTCCATATGTTTGTGTCCTCTCATATTTACCTTGAGCAATAATAGTTTCTAGTTCTCCTTGAAGAGGTCCTTCATGTCCTTTGTTAGTTTTATTCCTAGGTATTTTATTCTCTTTGTAGCAATTGTGAATTCGAGTTCACTCATGAATTGACTCTCGTTTGTCTGTTATTGGTGTATAGGAATGCTTGTGATTTTTGCACATTGATTTTGTATCCTGAGACTTTGCTGAAGTTGCTTATC
>PVKP010017694.1:0-45609 GCA_004027715.1 Plecturocebus donacophilus | reverse complement strand
CTAGTGTCTGTGGCTTCGAGAGGTCACAGAAGGCTCTCCAGGAGTTGTACCCTAGGGTGGAGAGGCTGAGGCTGTCTCATCCCAGGGACTTCCTGTTCACAGCCCTCTTTGGGGACCTGCCCACTCCAGCTCTATCAGCCCTGAAAAGTCTGGGCTTACAGCCTTTGGGATGGGGAAGGAGGCAATCCATTGTTTCTCACGTGCACTTTAATCTTGAGGGGCTAGTTGGTTAAGTACCATGTAATCACTAAGTAATCATGTAAGTTATGTAGCACTTGCTATGAATCCAGGCACCCTTCTAAGCACTATACAAATATGTAACTAAAGAACAGAAATGTTAAGTAATTTGCCCAAAGTCCTATAACTAGTAAATGGCATAGGTGGGATTTGAACTCAGGCAGTCTGGTTCTTTATTAAATTGCCTTTCACAGGGACCAAAGAAAGGTCCAACAGTCATTGGTTTCTCTCTATTCTTTTCTTAATGTTTTCAGGGCTTTGAACTGTTTTTAAAGTTAGTTATTGATCTGTTTTTCATTTAACAAACGCCAAGATAGTACCAGATATGTGCTCTTTTCTCGGCATTACGGGAAATGAAAGATTCTGTTTCATAGATCAACAAAGTGGGTTTTAAAAATGGCGTGGGGCTGCACATGGTGGCTTGCACCTGTAATCCCAGTGCTTTGGGAGGTCAAGGTGGGAGATTGCTTGAGGCCAGGAGTTCAAGACCAGCCTGGACAAGACTATGCCTATAACAACAACAACAACAACAACAAAAAGCTGGGCATGGTGGCACACCTGTAGTCCCACATACTTGGTAGGCTTAAGCAGAAGGGTTACTTGAGGCCAGGAGTTTGAGGCTGTTGTGAGCTGTGATCACACCACTGTACTCTATCTAGCCTGGGCAACAGAGCAATACCCTGTTAAAAAACAACAACAACAACAACAACAAAAAACTGGCCTGACTTCCGTTTCAGATCCTGAGGGTTACAGAAGAGAGTCTCCAGGAGTTCTAGAAAGTTAGCTAGAATTTCCCCAGTTCAGGCCAGACTTCAGGCCTACTCACCGGGCTGTCCATGGTCCCGGCAACGCTGTATGTTGATGGCAGCCAGGTCAAAGCCATGGATCCTGTGAGTTGGCTGGAAAAGCTTGTTGCGCAACTCTCCAGTCATCATTTTATTCTGTTTCATCAACTTGGATTTCTTGGCCAGCAGGCCCCGCACCAGAGGATCAATTCCACCTGCCAAGGGAGATCCAGAAGCCATGCTTAGGATGGGGGTAGAGTGGGGACATCATCCACGGCTTGCCTCTGCCTCCACCAGACATTTTCTCTTGGCTGAATGTGGATCAGCTGGACATCCCAGGCTGGAAGGATGGAGAGAAGAGCACAGTGTAGCCTGAAGAGTGTGCTCAGGGAGACAGGGGTGTCCAGATTGTCTGCTCTGGGGGTGGGTGGAAAGGGGCATTCATGGGATGATGGCATGAATATAAACATCAAGATATATTTTTTGGCCAGGCATGGTGGCCCAGGCCTGTAATCCTAACACCTTGGGAGGCCGAGGCAGGAAGATTGCTTGAGCCCAGGACTTTGGTACCAGCCTGGGCAACATGGCAAAACCCCATCTCTAAAAAAAAGGCAAAAAACTGAGCTGGATGTGGGGGCGTGTGCCTTGTAGTCCCAGCTACTCAGGAGGCTGAGGTAGGAGGATCACATGAGCCCATGAGGTTGAGGCTGCAGTGAGCTGAGATCATGCTATTGCACTCCAGCCTGGGTGATACACTGAGACCCTGTCTCAAAAAAAAAAAAAAAAAAAAAAAGGCATTTTTAAAGCTCTACTTTATGGAGTCAGCTTCTCTTCCATACATTCTGCTGAGGAACATTGTGTAATGGGAAAAGGTTGCATAAATCTCAGGGAAATGGCCTTGACTGATTAGGCTTTAAGTAAAGTTAATTTCAACACACCATAGCCTAGAGATAAAGGAAAGTTGGGTCCAACCTCTGGCACCTCTATGAGGTGGAAAACTCTAGAGGAGATCAAAAGAGAGCAATTTATTTACCAAACCCATGAACTCTTTCTATAGGAGTCAGAGAAGCCTAAGGCAGGGAAAGGAGGTAGGGAAATCCCAGTCACCTTGGAAGCCAAGAGGAAAGAAATAATAACTAATATTTACTGATCACCTCCGGTGTGTCAGGATCCATTGTAGGGTGCTCCATATGTATGTCTCATTTAATTTTTTGGGTAGCCTTGTGAGATGGGTGCTATTATTGTCTCCATTTTATAAATAAGGAAACAGGTTCAGTGAGGTAAATTCACTTGCCCATGGTCACATAAAAGTGCTTGGAATCTGACTTCCAAGCCAGGTTTCCCCGCAATAGGCTGCAGAGTGGGAGACCCAGGTGACAGCACTTCCCTGAAAGGACATACCATCTTTGACCATCCTCCAAGTGTTGAAGAAGAGGGTGTGGAGGGGGAGTTCTGGTTCTGGCCCCCATGGCTGATAATTCTCATCCAGGCGGAACACAGTAGAGGGGATCTCCAGGTGGCCAAAGCGGAAGGCAAAGGTGAAGACATTGGAAATTGAGGGATCCACAGATTCGTTGTAGCCTTGATATGGGGGTATCCATTTCTGCATGTGGTCACCTAGCACAATGGGTAGGTAGTCCCTAAAGGTGATAATCTAGGGGGGAGAAACAAGTTATGAGGATAGGGTGTAAGAAGGTTTAAACCTCTGCAGAGGGAAGCTATGAAAGAGCTGCAGCCAAGAGTGATGAGCTGCTGAAAATCAAGGATGGCAAATGGATAGCACATGTGCCCAGTTCCCGTTCCTATGACTGTAGCAGACATTGCCAATCAATCATGACATTGTTTCTGCTGATCTCTTACAATTTGTCTCAACATAGACTCTACTAACCAGCCATTTGAATTTGGCATATGGAATGTACTCTCTTTGTCATCTTTGCGCTAAGTTTATGACCTTGATGCAAAGTGACAGTCTTTGTGTGTCACTTTAATGTAACAATGTCAGGGCAAGAGGGATGATAAACCACAGGAATGATTCAGGGGCAACCAGGGAAAGTTCATCCAGTCTCCAGTTCTGAAAGAAATACGTCAGAATGGAAAGATGGGTTTCTGGTTTCCTTTTACATAAAAACAAAACGTACTAACACAAATAAAAAATTTTTCAGAAAAGAAAAATGCCTCCACATAACATAATAATTATATTAATTTTCATTCTTTCTAGTCTTTGTCTATATGATACCCACTTTCACATAGGATTATAGCTATGTAAAAGTGGGTATCATAGTGCATTAAATTTTACATAGCTGTAATGCACACACAGGTGTGCATTCTGCTTTTTTTGCTTAACATTTTCCACATTTCTACCTAGCTTTCACAGTGAAGCTCTGTGCCTCTTTGCCCTTAACACAGTGGCATAAGGAGCTCAGGTGCAGTGGTTCCTGTTCCTCTAGAAGGTTGCTCAGCAACAGCAGGCAGCCAGGGAAGTACTTTCCTGCCTTGCAGACAGCACCAGCAGGGACTGAGTGGGAAGCCCTCAAACACCAGAAGAGTGAAGGAGACCAGAATACCACTGCAAGGCTCAGGGAAGTAAGCCTTGGTGGAACTAAAGCCCACAAAAGTAGTCTGGAACCTACATGCTAAACTTAAACAAGGTACTATGTGCTAAAATAGAAGTGCCTTTTTTTTTTTTTTTTGACAGTGTCTCACTTTGTCACCCAGCCTGGAGATCAGTGGTACCATCTCGGCTTACTGTAGTCTTGACCTCCCAGGTTCAAGTGATCTTCTTGCCTCAGCACCCCCAAAGTAGCTGAGACCACAGGTGCATGCCACCAAGCCTGGCTAATTTTTGTATTTTTAGTAGAAATGGAGTTTCACCATGTTAGCCAGGCTGGTCTTGAACTCCTGACCTCAGGTGATCCACCTGCCTCGGCCTCCCAAAGTGCTGAAATTACAGGTGTGAGCCATAGTACCTGGCCTAAATAGAAAATTTTAACGGGATCAAGGGTCTCCTAATATAGTATCCAAAATGTCTAAGATACAACTGAAAATCACTCATAATACCAAGAACCAGAAATGCCATGTTTTGAGTAAAAAAGACAACCAACTGATGCCAAGGCTGACATGAATCAGATGCTATAATTATCTGATAAACATTTGAAAAGCAGCCATTATAAAAATACTTCAATAATCAATTACAGATTCTCCTGAAACAAATACAATATCAGAGCAAATAAGCAGAAATTATAAAAAAGAGACAAATCAAAATTACAGAACTGAAAATACACTAACTGAAATTTTTAAAAAGCTTGAATAGACTCAATAATAGAGTGGGTATGACAGAGGATAGAACTGGAGCCAGATCAAGATAATTTACTCAATCTGAATGACAAAAAGAAAATAGACTTTAAAATTGCTCGAACAAACCAGAGCCTCTGGGTTCTGTGAGACCATAACAAAAGATCTGGCATTCATATCAGGGGAGTCCCAGAAATAGAGGAGAAAGGGGGTGAAACTGAAAAAGCATTTGAAGGAATAATGCTTGAAAATTTCTCAAAATTGGTGAGAGGCACACATTTACAGATTCAAGAAGATGAATGAATCCCAAACAGGATAAATATAGAGACATTCACTCCAAGACATATCATAATTAAATTTCTGAAAACTAAACATAAAGTACTGAAAATAGTCAAAGAGAAATGACACATTACCTGTAAAGAAACATCAATTTAAATAATGGTAAACGGCTGGGTGTGGTGGCTCATGCCTGTAACCCCAGCACTTTGGGAGGCCTGGGTGGACAGATCACCTGAGGTCAGGAGTTTGAGACCAGCCTGGCCAACATGGTGGAACTCTGTCTCTACTAAAAATACAAAAAAAAATTAGCCAAGTGTGGTGCACATCTGTAGTCCTAGCTACTTGAGAGGCTGAGGCAAGAGGATTGCTTGAGCCCAGGAGGTGGAGGTTGCAGTGAGCTGAGATCAGCCACTACACTCCAGCCTGGGCATCAGAGCAAAAACAACAAAACAAAACAAAAACCAAATAGCAGTGAAGCTCTTATCTGAAACCATGGAAGCCAGAGGAGGTGACACCACATTTTCCATGTGCTCAAAGACAAGAACTGTCAACCCTGAATCCAGTAGCTGGTGAAACGATTCTTCAGGAATAAAGGGGAAATAAAGACATTATCACACAAAGGAATACTCAGAGAATTTGCTTCACAGAGACCTATCCTTAAACAATTGCTAAAGAAAACTCTCTAAACACAAAGAACGATAACAGAAGGAGGACAGGACCTTCGAAAGGAAAGAAGAACACTGTAATTGGTAAAAATAGAAGTAAACATCCATTCTTTTCCACCTCATGAGTTTTTAAAATTCCCTTTCATGGTTGAAGCACTATCTGATGTGGTATAAAATGTATGTGGAAGAAATACTTCGGACAATTATATTTCAAAAGTGGGGAAGGTGAAGAAACCAAATGGAAATAAGTTTTCACTTGAAGTGTAAAGCACTGACACCAGTAGGTTGTGATATGTCATAAATCAATATCTATATTTCTCTATATCTCTATCTCAATCTTAATTTCTGTATCTAGCTATCTATCCTGAGAACAACCACTAAGAAAATTATACAAAGCAATATGTGATCAAACGGACCTCTAAAAATGTTCAATTAACCCACAGGAAGGCAAGATAAACAATAACAATGGAGGAACAAGAAACAGAAGGAACAAACAGAAAACAAATAATAAAATGAGAGATATGGGAGACTGAATCTCTAACACGTTAATAATTACTCTAAAGATAATTTAAAAGTAATAATTACTAAAGGTCAGAGATTGGCAGAGTATATTTCTTTTCCTTTTTATTTTAAAGTGACCCAACCATATGCTGTCTAAAAGAAACTTACTTCAAACATAATGACATAGGTAGGTTGAAACTGATGGAATAAGAAAGATCATGGAGACATCAGTTTTTAAAGGCAGGAGTGACTATATTAATATAAGATAAAGTCGACTTCAGAGGATAAAAGTGGACATTACATAATGATAAAAAGATCTATCCATCAATAAGGTGAAGCAATTCTAAATGATATGGATCAAACAACAGAACTTTAAAACTTTAAAATGCGTGAAGCAAAATCTGATAAGACTGGAAGAAGAAATAGGCAATTCTCATTTATACCTGATTTCAACACCTGACTCTCAGTAAGTGGGAGAACTACTAGACAGAAAATTAGCTGGAATACAGAACTAAATAGCACCATCAACCAAAAGATTCAACTGACATTTACAGAGCATTGTGTTCAACAACAGCAGAATACATATTCTTTTTAAGAACTCATAGAAAATTCAACAAGATAGTCCACAGCAGGGTTATAAAACAGATCTTAACAAATTTAAAATAATTGAAATCATACAGAGTATAGTATCTGATCATGATGGAATCAAACTAGAAATCAATATCAGGAAGGCAACAGGAAAATCTACAAACACTTGGAAATTCAATAACACACTTCTAAATTATACATAGGTTAAAGATGAAGTCGGAAAGGAAATTGAAAAAAATACATACTGAATGAAAATGAAAACACAGTATCAAAATTTGCGGGAGGTAGTCAACTTGGTGCTAAGATGGAAATTTATAGCACTAAATACATTAGAAAATAGGAAAGACTGCAAATCAGTCATCTAAGTTTCTACTTCAAGAAACTAAAAAAGAAGAGCAAAATAAATCCAAAGCAAGCAGAATAAAGACAAAAAAATCCTATGATCCTATCAATTGATGCAGAAAAACCATTTGACAAAGTTCAACACTGATTCATGATAAAAACTCTCAGTACTAGGCAACCTCATAAAGGGCAACTGCAAAACATTTATAACTCATATTATACTTAATCATGAAAGATTGAATGCTTTCTCGATTGGGAAGACAAGGATGCCTGCTTTCTCACCACTGGCATTTAATATAGTACTGGAAGCTTGAGCCACTAGGAAGTTCTAGGAATTGCCACCTAATAAGGTAAGAAAAAGAAAGAAAAATAATATAGATTAGAAAAGAAGAAATACAACTGTCTTTATTGACATGTTACATGATTTCCTGTGTAGAAAATCCAAGCAATCTATAGCAGAAATCATAGAACTAACTGAATTCAGCAGGGTCACAGGATACAAAAAAATCAATTTATATTTTCATACACTGATAAAATAAGTAAAAATTGCAATAAAGCTGTAATACCATTGATAATTCCTCCAAAGAAAATGAAATACTGAGGTATAAATCTAACAAGACATGTACAGAATCTGTGTAATAAAACTACAAAATGTTGATTAAAGAAATATAAAATCTAAAGACTGGGGAGACATACTGAGTCTATGGATTGGATAACTCAACACTGTAAAGATGTCAAGTCTCCCTAAATGTATCTATAGTTTTAATGCAATTTATATCAAACTTCCAATAAGGTTTTTCAGTAGGCATACACAAACTTATTTAATAATATATATGGAAAGGGAAAGATCTTAGAATATCTAAAACAATTTTGAAAAAGAAGAACAAAGTGTGTTAAGGCTTGCTGTATAGCTACAGTAATTGAGCACTGTGGTCCTGGTAGAGGAATAGACATACATACAAACCAATGGAAGAGAACAGACAACCCAGAAATAGATCCATGTAAATATGCCCAAATAATTTTTGCCAAAGGAACAAAAGCAATTCAGAGAAACAATAGCCTTTCAATAAGTGGGTGCTGGAGCAATGAGACATTCCTAGGCCAGAAAACATTAAAAAAGCATCTTGACCTAAACCTCACATTTTATGCAAAAATTTACCCAAAATGGATCATAGACTTAAATGTAAAACATAAAACTAAAAAATTTCTAGAAGGAAAAAGCAGGAGAAAGTCTTTGGGACCCAGGACTAGGAAAAAAGTTCTGAGACTTGATATCACATGCACAACCCAGGAAAGGCAAATTTGATTAAAAGGACTTCATTAAAATTAAAAGCCTTTGCTCTACAAAAGGACTTGTTAAGAGGATGAAAAAAACAAAAGACAAAAAACAAAAAACCATCCACACCAAATTATAGACTGGGAGAAAATCTCTACAAATCACATATCTAACAAAGCACTTGTGTCTAGAATACATGAAGAACTCTCAAAACCTAACATTACCAGACAAATAGTCCAATTTGAAAATAGGCAAAATATATTAACAAGTATTTTATTGAAGAGGATGCACAGGTGGCAAATGAGCACAGGAAAAGATGTTCAACATTCCTAGCCATTAGAGAAATGCAAATTAAAACAATGAGATATTACTACACATCTATCAGAAAGGATAAAACAAAAAAATGGTGATGACACCATCAGGATGCTAAGAAATTGGATCATGCATACATTGCTGATAGGAATATAAAATGGTACAGCTGCTCTAAAAAATAATTTGGCAGTTCCTTTTAAAACTAAAAATAGAAGACTCAGAGTAGCCAAAGATATTTTAAGCAAAAAGAACAAAACTGGAGGAATCACATTACCTGACTTCAAATTATACTGCAGAGCTATAGTAACCAAAACAGCATAGCACTGGCATAGAAAAGACACAAAGACCACTGTAACAGAACAGAGAACCCAGAAACAAATCCATACACCTACAGTGAACTAATTTTCAGCAAGGGTGCCAAGAACGTATGCTGGGGAAAAGACAATCTCTTCAATAACTTGTGCGGGGAAAATTGGAAATCCATATGTAGGGAATAAAACTAGACCTCTATCTTTTACCCATATATAAAAATCAAATTAAAATGGATTAAAGACAAATCTGAGACCTCAAACTGTGAAACTACTAAAAAAAACATTGCAAACTACCCTTCTGATGAGGGATTAATAACCAGGATATATAAGGAGCTCAAACAACCCTATAGGAGCCAGCTGCAGTGGCTCACACCTGTAATCCCAGCACTTTGGGAGGCTGAGGCAGGCAGGATCATGAGGTCAGGAATTGGAGACCAGCCTGGCCAATAGGGTGAAACTTCATCTCTACTAATAATACAAAAAAAAAAAAAAAATCAGCTGGGCGTTGTGGAGCATGCCTGTACTCCCAGCTACTTGGGAGGCTGAGGCAGAAGAATAGCTTTAACCCGGGAAGTGGAAGTTGCAGTGAGCCAAGATCGCATCACTGCATTCTAGCCTGGGTGACAGAGAAAGATTCCGTCTTAAAAAAAAACAAAAAAAATCCTATCAAAAGATAGGCAAAAGATTTGAATAGACGTTTCTCAAAAGAAGACACACAAATGGGAAACAGGCATATAAAAAGTGCCCAACATCATTGATAATCAGAGAAATGCAAATCCAAACTACAATGAGATATTATGTCACCCCAATTACAATGGCTTATATAAAAAAGAAAGGCAATAACAAATGCTGGCAAGAATGTGGAGAAAAGGGAACCCTCATAAACTGTTGGTGGGAATGTAAATTAGTACAACCACTATGGAGAACAGTTTGGAGATTCCTCAGAAAACTAAACACTGAGCTGCCATACGATGCAGCAATCTCACTACTGGGTATATACCCAAAAGAAATAAAATCAGTATGTCAAAGAGATATCTAAGCTCTTATGTTTGTTACAACATTGTTTACAATAGCTAAGATTTGAAAGCAGCCTGAGCATCCATCAACAGATGAATGGTTAAAGAAAATGTGGTACATAGTCACAATGGGGTACAATTTGCCATAAAAAAGAATGAGATCCAGTCAACTGCAACAACATGGATGGAAGTGGAGATCATTATGTTTCCTGAAATATGCCAGGCACAGAAAGACAAACATGGCATGTTCTCACTTACTTGTGAGATCTAAATATCAAAACAACTGAACTCATGGACATAGAAAGTAGAAGGATGGTTACCAGAGGCTGGGAAGGGTAGTGAGGGGCTGGGGATGGGGCAGATGGGGATGGTTAATGGGTACCAAAAAATAGACAGAAGGATGGCATGGTGGCTCATGCCTGTAATCCCAGCACTTTAGGAGCCGAGGTGGATCACTTGAGATCAGCAGTTCGAGATTAGCTCAGCCAACATGGTGAAATCCCATCTTCACCAAAAATACAAAAATCAGCAGGATGTGGTGGCGGGTGCCTGTAACCACAGCTACTTAGGAGGCTGAGGCAGGAGAATCGCTTGAGCCCAGGAGGTGGAGGCTGCAGTGAGCCAAGATCGCACCACTGCACTCTAGCCTGGGCCACAGAGCAAGACTCTGTTTCATTAAAAAACAAAAAAAAAAAAAACAAAAAAAAGCAAAAAAAACCCCTACTATTTGACAGCATAACAGGGGGACTATACTTAATAATAACTTAATTGTACATTTTAAAATAACTTAGAGTGTAACTGGATTGTTTTGCAACTCAAGGTATAAATGCTTGAGAGGATGGATACCCCATGATGTGCTTATTTCACATTGTATGTCCTCATCAAACCATCTCATGTACCCCAAACATATAGACACTATGTACCTACAAAATTAAAAAATAAAAAACAAATTAAAAAAAACTATAAATGGACTTACCATGTGACCTAGCAATTGCACTCATAGGCATATATCTCAAAGAAATAAAAATTTATTTTCATGCAGAAACTTATGTTTGAATGTTTATAGTAGCTTGATTCATAATAATCTCAAACTAGAAACTCTCCACATGCCCTTCGAAAGTTGAATGGTTAAACAAACTGTAGTTCGTTCCTATCATGGAATACTACTCAGCAACAAAATGAACTATTGATATATGCAACAACATGGAGGAACCTTAGAGATATTATGCTTAATGAAAAAAGCACATCTCAGATGGATACATATTGCAGAATTCCATGTATATAACATCTGTGAAATAACATAATTATAGAGACGGAGAACAGCTCAGTGGTTGCCAGGGGTTAGGAGCATAGGGGTGAGGGTGGATGTGGCTGTGAAGAGACAGCATGAGGGAGTTTTGGGGTGACGGTACAGTTAAGAGTCTTCATTGCGGTGGTTACTTGAAGCTGCATATGTGATAAAACTGCATAGAGCTATGCAGACACACGCACACAGATTGCATTTATAACTGGTGAGATCTGAGTAAGCTCTATGGTTTATATCAATGTTAACTTTGTGGTTTTGCCATTGTACCATGGTTATGTGGCATGTGCACTGGAGGAGACTGGGTGAGGGGTGTGTGAGACCTCTTCATACATTTTCCTTGCAATTTTCTATATAATTCTTAGAATCTACTCATCTGCAGGCAGGGAGGCCCAAGAGCCCTGCCCGGGCCCCCTGGCTTGCACTCCCGGCTCTGCCCTCTGCTCGCTGCTGCAGCTCCAGCTGCCTCTCCTGTTCCCACACCTCCATTTCCCCCGGTCTCTCTGTTGCTTCTCTCCTGTTGTCTCATCTTTTGAAACCCCCCTCCTATTGCAAAATATTAGAATCTATAATTATTTCAAAATAAAATGTTTAAAAAATATGTGCATGTTAGTATCAACACATCAAGCTTTGTAAGTCTCTTCTAGTTAGTTGATCCGCCAATCAACAAAATCAGAGTATACCCATGAGATGTGCTTAGATGTAGAGAATTAAAAAGGAAGAGAATCAAATCAAAATAACCCGAATCACTGCTACGTAGCAGACCCAGGAGTGAAGGCGCTATAGTCCCAGCAATGGCACCGGGCAGACACACTGAAGGGACCAACGCACAGTGACTTTCCAACACTCCAAATCCACAGATTCCTTTTGAGACAGAGAAGCTGCAAAAGTGAAAGGAGGGAGATTTCAAAGGAGGAGACAACAGGAGAGAAGCTGCAGAGAGGCCGGGGAAATGGAGGTGTGGGAACAGAAGGGGGGCATAGAAGCAAGCAGAGGGCAGAGCCAGGAGTGGGAGCCAGGTGGGCCCGGATGACAGTGCTCCTGGGCCTCCCTACCTGCACGAAGGCTCCCAGGATCTTCCGGGCTTCCTGGTAGAGCTTCTCCCCATCCCACTGAGGGTTGAGTCTCTTTAGTTCTCTGGCCAGCCGGTTATGCTCGCGGAGAAAGAGGGTGTGGGATGTGGCCAGCAGAATATGCTCTGAGGCCCGAGAATCTCCTGAAAGGCCAGAAGGCAGGAAGGTAGATTCTCCCTAACAGCCCCAGGACCCCGTCACCTGCACAAATAAACGGTGCTCCATAGCCACCCCCACCCCCCACCGCCACCCTCAACAAGCCCTCCTTTCAGTCAGGTAAAGAGGGATGGGGAGGGGGTACTGAATCATAGGTGTGACTCTCAGTTCTATATACACACTTTTTAGCTGTGTGACGTTGGGCAAGTTGCTTAACACTTCTGAGCCTCAGTCCCCTTAACTATGAAAACGAGAATGAAGCCGATGACAGAACTGTGATGAAGGCTAGTAGTGACACACTAGACAGTAACATTTTACTAATTATAACCCAATTGCCTTCTAGGAAGGGGGGCTTCAAATGAATGAGGAGCTTTTTACTTCACAGAGAACTTTGCAGGTTTTAGGAATGCAGGTTTGAGATGAGGAGCTTGGGTGGGGTTGAGTTCCTCTGGGTAATGAAGGGAGAATAATCTGGAGATGAGGGCCCAGAGTGGGAGGGAGAGAGGAGTAAGGATGGGGAGCAGTTAAATGGCCAAAGACCAGGTGTCTCATAAGGGGATAAGGGGACTTCTCCCTGTGTCCTCTAATCTTTAGGAAAGTCTATCTGTCTATCTATCTATCTATCTATCTATCTATCTATCTATCTATCTAATCTATCTATCTAACTAGACAGAGTCTTGCTCTGTTGCCCAGGCTGGAGTGCCGTGGCACCATCTTGGCTCACTGCAGCCTCAACCTCCTGGGATCAAGTGATCCTCCTGCTTCAGCCTCCAGAGTAGCTGGGACTACAGGCATGTGCCACCATGCTTTTAAATATTTTGTAGACAGGGGTCTTGCTATCTTGCCCAGGCTGGTCTTGAACTTGTGGCCTCCATCCTCCCAAGCCTTCCAAAGGACTGGGATTACAGGTGCGAGCCACTGCACCAGGCTAGGAAAGTCTATTTAAAATGGCAAATTCTTGGTGTGAGTGCATATTTTTATGAAAAACAAAAAAGAACTGTTTTGTGTCTGGATTGATGTGGAATGTATGTGAACAGAAAATCCCAAGGATCTATAAAGATGTCTTGGCCTATGAGCTGGCCTTCTGCAACATCAGGGTGGCCGGGGTTTGTCCCGAGAGAGGGTGTTTAAGGGTGGGATGGCCTCCAGAAGCCACAGACAGAGACCAGGAAGGCAGCTGGTATAAACAGAACTAGCAGGGCTTTGGTTGTGCACAGGTTGTATGGAGTGGGGGTTTTGTGCTTAGGTTATTAAAAGCTTTAAAAATATACATTCCTCTTCATCAAAAACTTCCTCTTCTGGGAAATTATCTTAACAAATATATTAAAAGTGAGAACAAAGGTTTATCAGTGAGGATAAATATTACCTAAACAACAGTAACAAAACACAGAAAAACTGGAAATAACTAAATGCTCCCAACTAGGGTTGAGAAAATAAATGATGGTAACATATGTCATGAAATACCAGGTAACCATTAAAAAGCATGTCACAGAAGAACAGTTAAGGGCATGGAGTGGATTCCGTGAAGACTTCAGGTTTTGGAGCATTCTTTATAGTAGGACCCATTTATGTAAAAAAATGTAGAACTGTATCTGTGATAGAAAAAATACTGGAAAATAAGCATTAAAATGTTAACAATGGACCAGGCGTGGTGGCTCACGCCTGTAATTCCAGCACTTTGGGAGCTGAGGTGGGCAGATCAAGAGGTCAGACCAGCCTGACCAACATGGTGAAACCCCGTCTCTACTAAAAATACAAAAATTAGCCGGGTGTGGTGGCACATGCCTGTAATCCCGGCTGCTCGGGAGGCCGAGGCAGGAGAATTGCTTGAACTTGGGAGGAGGCGATTGTAGTGAGACGAGATTGTGCCACTGCACTCCAGCCCAGGCGGCTGAGCCAGACTCCATCTCCGAAAAAAAAAAAAAAATGTTAGCGATGATCATTGGTGGGTGGTGGGATTGTGTGAATTTTCTTTTATTTTCTTTGTTACTTTTCTGGACTTCCTGATTTTGCTTTACAGTGAACACATGTTCTTAGATTCTTTATTCATCTGGGCCTGTCTGCTAGTCCTGGACCAGTGCCAGGGACAGCGGTTGCTCCGTGTGTATTTTTTCAGAAAGATTATGAGGGGGGGCAGTGGTAAAGCTTCCCTGGATAATCCCCTTGTTCTTGGGATCTTCCGTTCCCAGGCTAGACTCACCTGCCAGGAAGCAGGGTACACCGGCAGTGGTGTTGATGAACTCGCAGGGGCTTGGCTTCTTGCTGTCATAGGGAAGGTAGGACAGGCCATGGTCTGAGACTTCCTGGTTGATAGCCATGAGGCCCAGGGGGCTGCTGAGGTTGCGGAGGCGGCTGGCCAGGCTTGGCTCCGGGCTGTACACAAAGCTGGCATCCAGGAAGGAGGTCAGAGCGTTGATCTGCTCTCGGGCCAGGGACTTGTAGGGTGGAGTGGGGCAGACGAACCCGGCTCGGAAGAAAGGCATGCATTTCCCTTGAGTCTCCACCTTGGGGTCATTGGGTGGGAACTGCAGAGAGATTGGGCATAGGTGACTGGGGAGGGGTGGAACAGCCGGCAACCTCTCCCTACGCCAAGTCTGAATGCAAATATGCTGATGGCGCCTTCCTGGGACCCTGGTACCAGACACTGATCCCAGACACTTCTTGCTGACATTACACACCCTGGGCTCATAATATACTGAAGTTCATTACATTCTGCTCTGTAAAATTGCTGAGGGTAATCATTCAGTCCTCACAGTGAGAGCTCCAGATTTTTGGTTGGGAGGGAGTGCTGAGCTCCCTGGACAGGAAAGCAGAACACGAGATGGGAACAGGTTTGTTAATAATTACTACTAACAACAGCTGCCATGTACTTATTTTGGACTTACCATGTGCCAGGAATTATGCATATTTTAATTCACCTCAGTCCTCAAAAAAAAAAACCCCTGGAAGATAGACAATTGGGTTCCATTTTATGGATGAGAAAACTGAGACTCAGAAAAGTTAAGCAAGTTGCCTGAGAACTTACAAACTGGAAGGGAAAGATGTAGGATTCAGATCATTGGCTTCATGCCACAGCTTATGCTCTCTACACCACAGCACATAGCCTCCATCTATTCTTTGAGTGAAGGAATGACTAACTGTAATACCCATGAATAAGAAGAAAAGATGCATTGCTGCAAGCTCCTCTCCCTTCCTGATGGAAATTCCTACAAGTCCCTGCTGCTCACTTGAATTCATCCAGGTTTCAGGTCCTTCTGAGAGGAGCTGAAGTCATCCTCCACAATGATGTACAGCAGTGTAAACTTTATCATGTATAAAACGAATCTCTGGGGATCTTGGTAAAAATGTAGAATCTATTTCCTAACATCTTGGGTGAGACTTGAGATTTTGCATTTTTTTTTCTTTTTTTATTTTTTTGTGACGGAGTCTCATTCTGTCTCCCAGGCTGGAGTGCAGTTGTACGATCTCAGCTCACTGCAACCTCAACCTCCCAGGTTCAAGGGATTCTCCTGCCTCAGCCTCCCGAGTAGCTGGGATTACAGATGCATGTCACCACACCTACCTAACTTTTGTATTTTTAGTAGAGATGGGGTTTCACTATGTTGGCCAGGCTGGTCTCAAACTCCTGACCTCAGGTGATCTGTCCGCCTCGGCCTCCCAAAGTGCTGGGATTATAGGCGTGAGCGACTGCACCCAGCCAAGATTTCCCATTTCTAATAAGCTCTCAGGTGTTACCCATGCTGCCGGGTCAGGGATGTAGACAGCCTTCTCCAGTGTTCCCATTCTGCTATGAATAGTTTACTTGTCCAGTCCCCACACTGGCCCTTTGTTCTTGAGAGCAGGAGCAGTGTCCCGTTCACTTTGGAATCCTCAGTGCTTAGCTCACTGCTTGGCATGGAGTGGTCAATGTCTATTTACTGAATAAACAGATGAATGAATGAATGGACAAATGTGGCATGGGAAACTACCAAATCGGTATCCAAGATCTATGCAGAGATCCTAGCCAATGAGCTGGGAATGTCTGCTACAAGAGGGTGGGCAAGGGGCTAGTCATAGACGCCCAGCTGCAGGGTCCTACCATGATGGGGAAGCAGTTGTCTCCCTGGATACAGTACTCATCACACTGGGCTTTGGAGTACTCGCTACTCCCCAGCTCGGTGTCAGGGGCAAAGTCCAGGTCGTGATCCACAATCTGACCCCACTGCATGAAGAGCAGGGACCTGTTTTGGTCCAGAACACCCTCCTCATTCAGATAGCCAACAATCTTGTTAGATACCTCCCGGGCCTACAGATGGAGAGAGAAGGGGAGGGCAGATTAGAGAAAAAAGTGCCTTGAGAATTCAGATGCAACTACAGCTTATTAACGACCTACCATGTTACAAGTACATTTAATCCCTACAAGGAACTTGTGAGGTGGGTAGCATTAGCCTATCCTGTAGAGGGAGATTGAATCCTGGAGCGGTGAAGTCAGTTCTCCCAAGTCCTGCAGCTAGAAAGGGATAGGGAGGGATTGAACCCAGATCTGCATGACTTCATGACTTGCCAGTGCCCTTTCCACTATGACAGGGAAAGCAAAGACAGGCTGCCTATGAAGTGCGAGCTGCGGAGGCGCCTGGTGTCCAGGAATAGGAGAGGGGCTCTGGGTAGGGCTGCCAGCTCCGATGAGGCCAACAAATAGGACCTCCAGGCAAACAACAGCTGATGCACTCCAGGGGCGGGGGCTGGGATGAGCGCGAGCAGGATAGGGCGGGGAGGCCATCTGCCCGGGAGACCCCAGGGTATCTGGCCTGCGGCGGCCGGGACGTGACCACCACGTGCCGTCTCCGGCTCCGAGCTCTGCTGCCCTCTAGCGGCAGGTGGGGCCAGCGCAGCTCTCCACCGCGCAGCCCGGCTGCCCCGACTGATCACTCCTCCTTCCCCGGCGTGTGAGGGGAGGGCACCCCGTCCCCTCCGGCTCCCATCCTTCACCCGCACCCGGCCCGCCCTCACCAGCGGGAGAGGGAAGCCGTTGCGCGTCTTCCCCGGCGTCCAGCCGAAGGGCAAGGAGAGCCCGTCCTCGTACTCCGCGGGCAGCCAGCGCGCCAGCGCCCTATTGGCCGCGCCCAGCGCGGGCTTCCTCCTGAAACGGGCACGATCCGCGCTGAGCCTCGGCAGGCTGGCTCCGGGGCTCCAAAGCCCAGGGCCCCAAGGGGGAAGGGGACGCGGAGAAGGGGGCCTCTCCAATGTGGGGTCTCCTGAGGGCGGCTCGCGGGAGAGGGCTGGAAACGCACGGTCTTGGGAAGGTGGGGAAGGTGGGGACGCCAGCCCAGGCGGGCGAGGCAGTGGCAGATCTGCCAGCCGTGCCCAAGGGGCTGCAGGGTCGGCCCCCACACCCCAAGCCCCGCCACCTGCTGTTGCAGTCTCCCGTGACGGTGCGGTAAGGGCTGCACGGGTCGCATCGCACCACGGGGGCAGGGGCACCGCAGCCCACCTCCCGAGACAGCGAAGGCAGGTCCAGACTGGGACCTGAAACAGAAGGGACCCCAGAGGGGCTGAGTTTCTCCACCCACAGGCATCGGGGGGAGGCAGGAAACGGAGACCGGAGGTGGACTTGCATGTTCTGGAACACCTTTCCTTCTAAGTAAGCGTTTCTCAAGTGGCTTCTCAATGAATCTGACAACTCATGAAGGTCATAAATTTTATTCCTATTTTACAGGGAAGAAAACGAGAGCACAGTGGTCAAGAGACTTGCCCAAGGCCGCAGAGAGTCACTGGGAACGTCCCCAGGATCATTCGAATTGACAAATCTTTCTTTTAGAATGGAAATCCCCCGGGAGGTTAAGCACATGCGGGTATGAGTTATGTGATAAGACTGCTTTCTTCTAAAGCTTCGTTGACATCTAAAGGACCGAGCAAGCAGAGACATAGCTAGGAAAGGTTCTGGGAAGGGCCAGGTGATTTTCCAGTGAGAGGCAGGGGTTGTGGGAGGAGTGGCAGAGTAGGAGGCCTTCAGGCATCAGAGGGTCCAGTGTGGGCACAGAGTGGAGGGAGATGCCCGCCTCTGAACGCATGCCCGAATCCACCCGGCTGTCTGCAAGGGCAGGGAGGTGAGGGCATCTGGCTCATGGGGGCTTCTTCGGGGGCCATGTCTGAAAGGTGGTGGGTTTTCAGCTCTCAGAACCTTTTGGATTTCAGAGTTCAACGTGCTTCCTACTTCTCGTTAGCTCATCCCAGTTTCCTTCTTTTGGAGCTTTGGAATTTGCCCAACTCCTAGGCCAGGTATCCCTCCTCACTTGATGTTTTCCCAGGGAGAACCTGCAGCCTCTTCCTCCTGTCAGGACCAGACCCCTTCCTTGTGACCCTCTGTGGGCTGTGGCATTTGGTTGGGGGTGAGGGCGGAGATGGAGGAAGTCAGGACCAAGTCATCAGTTAAGTTCATTGTTTTAGCTCCATCTTACCCAGAACAAGAGGAAAATCTTATCTCCTGTGACATCCCAGTAAATCCCCCTGATGCAGGTGGCTTAAATGTCCCCTCTACTAGAGGAAGTGGTGACACTGTGGTTTAGGACAAGGAACCCATGTTTATAGACTTTAGCACTTCTTTGGGCAGAGGCCTCACAGATGGTGTGATACAAAGAGCACCTGTGTCCCCTTACATGGAGTCACCAATGTGATCTTGCTGGGTCTCAGTTCCTTCGTCTGCAAAAAGAGCATTGCCCTAGCTGTGCTCTAAGCCCGTCCTTGCTCTGCCAGTCTCATCTACGGGTCTAAGAAGGGAGAGACAGGAGTGCTCCTCTGAGTAGATAGCGCTCAACAGGGAGTGCAGCTTTGGGTGGCCTCTGCTCTCTCTTAGGGGGAGATGACCCCTTCCTGCCACAGAGGGCTGGTGGGTTTTCGGTACCTGTGACATTGGTCAAGGGCGCCTTCTGCCTCAGTCTCTTTAAAGATTCCTCCCACACCTGTCCATTGCGGATGGCCGTGCGTGTCCGGCCTTTGGCATGCTTGAGGTACTCTGAGAGCTGTCGGCTGGTGGGAGTCTCAGAGCTCATGGCGGCCTTCAGCCTACAGGGGAGAGAGATGGGGGATCATGGCCTGCACCCTGTAGGAGGGGAGCTGGGGGCCGCTGGAGGGGTGGGAAGGGGTGTGTGTACAATATGGCCTTGTTTCCCAGGCTGCTGCACTGTCCCATATGGTAGCCACTAATCACATGTGGCTATTTAAATGGAAATTTATTAAAATTAAAATAAAAAATTCAGTTCCTCGGCAGCACTAGGTACATCTCAAGTGCTGAAAGCCAGATGCAGTTAGTGATTACCATGTTGGACAGTGCAGATATAGAACACTTCGTCATCCTAGAAAGTTATCTTGGACCATGCTGGCCTAAAGTGGGCTTGGAGCTGGACAGACCCCAGGGTGGATCTGGGTTCCACCAGGATTGGTTTAATTATCTGACCTCTGAGTGACCTTCCCCTCACTGATGAACTGGGAATCATAGTTTTCTTCATCAGAGACTTAGGTATGGACTTTGGGGCAGACTGACTGGGATGGACTCCTGACTGCCACTTTCTAGTTGAGTGCCTTTGAGGCAAATTATTTAAGCTCTTTGTACTCAGTTTCCTTATTGGTATAATGAAGGTAATGATAGTAACCTTAGGCTGAGCAATGCTGTTTCGTCATTTCTGACCTCAAACACAGCTGTTTTCTAGAGTTCGATTCAGTACTCCCCAGGATTTTTGGGAGGAATGAATGTAGGGCCCCCAGAGCTGCATCTGCACAGAGCACACACGCGCATGTGTGAGTGTCACTGTCACCATCAGCCGGGTCCCAGAGGGGCTGCTACAAGGGATTTTAGAGTCCCCCTCACCCCACGAACAAAGGCAGGCAGAACGCTGGGCCTCCCTGGGCTTAGCCGGTGAGGTCCCACACAGGGTTCCAGATGTTCCTTCCTTTCCTGTCCTGGCCTGGGCTCTGCCTGCTTCCCCTGCCTGAACACAGATTCGCCAGGGACTCACCTCCTGCTCTGCCCTGGGGCTGGGCTCTGTTGGGGGCAGGCAGGTCTTGGAAGGACCTCTTCGTCATCTCCATAGTCTCCACCCCGGTCCCAGCCGTCGTCCTCCCCCATATAGACGGCTCTTACTTCCACTCCTGTTCCTACCCATTCATTCTCCACAGGGCCGCTGGAGCGATCTTTTTAGCATAAAAATCAGACCATGCCACCACTGATTCAAGTGCTCCGATGGCTTACCCTGGGGCGACCCACCTCTCTGCCCTCACCTTATCGAGATCCTTCTTGCCTCCCGCCTCAGCTGGCATTGGCTATTTCCCGTGTACCCCGCGGTCTTCCCTGCCTCAGACCCCATGCCATTGCAGTGCCTGGAATGCCACCCCCATGCCCTCTGCCTGGGTGGCTCCTTCCCTTTCTCCAACAGGCTTCTGGGACCCCTGTGCCTAGAGTGGCGTCCCTTGCCCTGTTTATTTCCTTTGTTGTCCTTATCATAAATTGTGAGTCACCGGACTGTGTGTGTACTTGGGTAACAGAATGTTTAAATGTGACTCGTTATGCCTCTGTGAGGCCCCCGAGTCCAAGAACTAACTAACCAGTGGGGGGGGGACACCTCCACATTGCAAAGCAGGGCGCTGGTTGGCCTGTGCAGGACTTGCAAAGGAGGCGTATAAACACTGGTTTTGTGGCTTTTATGCTGTCCCCATCTTGAGGCTATAAAAGGATTGAATTTGAGGAGCGAGAGAGAATTTTCCTTTGGAGACATTTGCAGAAAACTGGGCATTTCCCTCCTACCACCATGCAGCTCCTCCTTTGCCAGTTTAATTCTAGGGAGAAAGGTCTTAGAAGGAGGGCTTGACTGTGTGTCCTGGAGTCCTGGCTGGGGTTTGACACCTGCCTGCAGAGCCTGACTGAAAGCAACTGTGGCCGGCCAGGGTCCTGACAGCACAGAGAAGGGCAAGGCAGCCCCAGAGGGAATCTGGAACCTGCGTGGTCTCAACAGGAGGGGGAAGCTGCTGGTCTTCCGGAGGCTGCTTAAAAGGGATCTGCTGCAACAGGGTGGGGAGGGGTGAAGGAGTGGGCCGATGCTCCCAGGCAGAGGGTTGGAGCTGGGAGCCACCGGCCAGAGAATTTTCCAGATCACAGAGCTAGCAGCCAGATCTTTCTGAGAAACCAGGAAAGTACCTGAATGAAGCAAGACAGAGGGAGCTTCCGGCCCCGTGGGGACTGAGTTGTCCAGGAGAGGTAGACTTGCCACCCCTTTTTCCTCCCTCCCTCAGCTTAACCCCCAACAAGCAGAAACCCAGGCCAGGAAGGAGTCCCAGAAACAGGGGGAAGGAGACTGCACTCTCTTCTCCCCCAGAGGCCTCGAGCAGCTCTGAGCTGAAGGAGGAGAGCAGGGCTGGGCTTTCTCTTCTAATGCTGACATTTTAATTCTTGAGATAATCCTGATCTGGAGACTAGAAGCATCCAGAGCATGTTTTATCATCTAAGTCACCAAAAAAGTTGTGCGACGGCTTGAGAGTTCATTCAAGGGCCAAGGAAGAGTGAGTGGAGGCCCAAGTCCAGCGTGAAGGGACAGCGAGAGGAAAGAATAAGGTGACCGTTTTCTCAATATGACGGCTCCCCTTGCTCCTCGCCTGCCTTCTCCCTAGAGTGCATGTTTCCTGAGGGCAGGCGCCAACGTTGCCCCTGCACAGGACTGGAGGGCGGTTGACTGTGCCCTGTGGGCCCTGGGCTCCTCCCCTCACTGCCGCGGGTGCATCAGCTGCAGGCTCACTCCAGTAACCCTGTTGGGTGTCTGCTTCTGAGCCACTGGAGCGACCTGGCTGGGGGCACCCGGGAATTCCACAGGTGTGTGCAACACCTCCCAACCACCTGCAAGCCTGCAGCCATGTCTGACTGATGTGGGCGGGCGAGAGCTCTGCTCCCTCGCCCCAAGGTGGGGCACGCTCTGAGCAGCAGCTTCTGCTCCAGACTAGACCTGAAGCCACTTGATTTATGCAATTTCCCCCTTTGCTTCTCCTGCTCCTTCACTCCATCGCAGCTTCCCTGTGAGCGTTCCCCTAATACATCACCCGCACCTGAATGCAGGGCTCAGATTCGGCTTCTGGTGGACCTGGCCTGGATCAGTCAATATCAGCTGGATGAATGAAAAACTTTTACTGAGAAGCTTTCTGGGACTCTCGAATGCATGGCCCAAGGAAACACTGGGCCATGTGGAAGAAAGCCCTTCTGGGTTTAGATGAGGTGTCCTCTTCCAGGTGCTGTACAGGCTGAGGGCTTCAGGAACTGTGAACTATCGCTCATACTTGTCATGTACTGGGAGGGCTGGGAGGATGGAAGAGCAAGTTTTATCATTGTTCAGCTCATCGGCTCACTGGGGCTGGCCTACATGTGTTTGTCTTGAACAGGAAGCCTGTGAAGGGAAGGGTGTGTGTGTGTGTGTGTGTGTGTGTGTGTGTGTGTGTGTCACGCACCTGGTTCGGGAGTCCAGGAAGGCCTTGTTGACTTGGACCTTGGCCTGACTCACAGCATCGGAGATGGCAGAGGTTCTGGTGGTCTGCACTTGGGCTTGGAGCGGGGAGCAGGAAGCAGGGTGTCAGACACCACTCCTTTGAGATGTCTTCTGCTTCTGCCTCCCTATTTCTCAGCCATTACCCCCACCCCTCAAATCTAGGCAGGCAGGAGATCAAGCTTAGGAAGGTTTTGTAAGAGTCCTTAAGGGGAAAAAGCATAGAATGCGGAGAATGCTCTTGGATCTTCAATGAGCTGTCAAAATGGCTCTTTGAGCTCTCACTAGAATGCCCAGAGGTGGGACGAAGAAGGAGTGTGGCCACTCAGGGTGGCTCGGGCTACCGCGCTGTGGGGATATTTCTGGTTCCTGATGAGATGGTCTCATGGACTATCTCAAGTTCATCAAAGAGGACCCACTGATCACCAGGACCCTGACGTAGAGAAGGGATGGCCTGAGAGTAATGGTGGGATTCCCTGTTCCCTCTTGTCTTGGGGTCTGGGGCATGGAGGACAGGATCTGTTTTCTCAACAGGGAGAGTGTAGTGGGTTAAATAATGACCTTCCCAAAATTCACAGCTGCGTTGGAACCTCAGAATGTGACCTGATTTGGAAGTAGGGTCTTTGTAGGTGTAATTAATTAAAATGAGGTCATACTGCCTTAGCATGGGCCATCAATCCAATGAATGGTGGTTTATGAGAAGAAAAGAGGACACACAAAGAAAAAGGCATGTGAAGACTGAGGCAGAGGTCAGAGTGTTGCACTACAAGCCAGGGAACACCAGGAATACCAGGGCCACCAGAAGCTCGAAGAAGAAAGGAACATTCTTCCCTAGAGCCTTCAGAGGAAGCGCAGCCCTGCCAGCACCTGGATTTTGGACTTCTGTCCTGGACAGTGAGAGAATACATTTCTGTTGTCTTAGGCCACCCAGTCAGTGGTGCTTTGTGACAGCAGCCCCAGAAAACCCACAAAGGGAGACACTCACCTCTTGTGGCAGATGTTGCAGCCTGAAGCAAGACCAGGGAAGCCAGGAGGGCTGGGAGATGAAGAAGGACCCTCATCACTGAAACACGATGCAGGATCACGCTGGGAGCCTCTCTAGAGCCCAAGTGGGAGGGTTTGAATCACAGTAAGCAGAGAAAGCTCAAGGAATGCCAGACACCCTAACACTGGAACAGGGAAGGAGAAACTGCATTACCGAGTGAAGCATCTACCATATGCACAGGCCTGTGCTAGGTACTGGGAGAGATGGAAAGAGGAGAAGCAGTGGTGGGAGGGAAAGAGCTCTGACTTCAGGATCTAAGGCCCTGAGTTACCATCCTGCATTTGCTCCCAATAGCTCTGTGACCTTGGGCAGGTTACTGCACATCTCCGGGCTCTTGGCTTGCTATGGGAGGAGGAGGGATCAAGTGATCCAGAATATCCAATTTTACCTGACAGACTGTGGTCCTGAGATGCTGTACTTGTCTTGTCACAGGTGTGAGAAACGCTGTTACCAAACCTGGAGCCTGCCTTTGAGTTCTCCTCCCTCCTTCCCTCCAGGATGCATTGCTCCCTGCAAGCCAGTTTCCTCTGGCCCAGCCGCAGGGGAGAGTGCCTGAGAGGCAGACACTCAGTACCTCCCTTCGGAAACCTGGCAGGGGCTTCTGCTTCCCTCAGAGTGCCAACTTGATGGCAATGCTGAAAGAAAGTTATGGCAAAGCTCAGAGCTCCTCTGAGCCCACAACTGTGCCCCAGGCTGCCTGGAAAGATTCTAGCTCTTGGATTAACCCCTTCGTCGTGAGCTTTAACTCTGAACGCAAGTCTTTTGACTGAAATTTGTGCAGCTTTGTTTTCTGATGGGGGTCTTCACTGGGCTTAGTGGATCAGACCCCATATATCTTCAGAGGAGATTCTGGCTGCAGCCGGGGGAGGCAGCATGCAGATGGAATGACTGTGTGTTTAGACCAGGTTCCTGAGAAGCTCCTCAGCTTTCATAAGAACGCATGGGTTCTCCCTGCAGTGGGGTGTTCACTGGTAGAATCCAGAAGAACACCAGGGAGAACAGCCTCAGGTTCAGGTTGCCCTCTAGCCATGTCTCCCCAAGTCTCAGCTCCCAGAGAGAGATGGTTGTTCTGGAGCTTTGCCTGACAGACCTCCCCTCCTGTCCTGCGGATCTTCTCCAAATCATCTCCCCTTGGAATAGGCCAGACCAGGAGAACTCTGTATCTGGATCAGGTCATTTCAGCCTCCTTCACCCCTGCCTGCCTCCAGTTTTTCCCTCTGCCCTTTTGTGGTCCCCCTAATAATTTGTATCTTGTTGAATGTACTTTTTGTGAGCTAACTCTAGAGAAAAGGCAAGGCATGAGTAAATACCTCTCTGTTACTTTCCCCTTCCCCAAGATGAGTTCTCAAACAGCTCGACCTCTCAGTGAGCTCTTGTCCTTATACTTGTGTGACCCCAAAGAGGAAAAGATTCTGTGGCCTCCTATCCCTCTGTCACTGTTTTTTGCAACTTCAGGGGACCCATTGCAGGGTTCATTGAGTTAGCAGAAATCTGCCCTTCAGACAGACAGAGACAATGGTTTTGGAGGAAAAGGTATCATTGACTTTAAAAAACAAATTATGATTAAAAAAAAAAAAAACGTGGTTGGGTATGGTGACTCATGCCTATAATCCCAGCACTTTGGGAGGCTGAGGTGGGTGGATCACTTGAGGTCAGGGGTTCGAGACCAGCCTAGCCAACATGGTAAAATGCTGTCTCTACTAAAAATATAAAAATTAGCCAGGCATGGTGGCATACACCTGTAATTCCAGCTACTTAGGAGGCTGAAGCAGGAGAATTGCTTGAACTCGGGAGGTGGAGGTTGCAGTGAGCCAAGATTGTGCCATTGCACTCCGGCCTGGGCAACAGAGTTGAACTCTATCTCAAAAAAAACAAAACAACCCACATAGCATAAAATTTAGCATCCTAGTCATTTAAATGATACAGTACTATAATGTTAGGGATAGTCACATGTTGCGCAATGGATCTCTAGAACATTTTCATCCTGTAAAAACTGAAACCCTATACCCATAGAACAATAACTCCCTATTTCCCCTTCCCCCCAGCTCCTGGCAACACCATATCATTGATTTTTTTTTAAGAGGGCTGTGGGCACAAGCATTCATTATATTGTTCTTTGAATGACTAATGCATTTCATAATAAATGACAAGCACAAAGTAAAAAATTAGTTCATTTTTAAAAATGGCACCATCTGAGACAGCCTGAAAGACAAGATCATAGAGGAAGACATGAAAGTTGAGAAATCTGAACAGGAAACAATATTTAAACACTCATGTCTCCTCTCCTCTTCTTTGGGACCCTGTTCATGCACTCCTCACTAGGAAGTGGAGGAGGGGGGACTTCAAGGCCAGAGATAAATTATTTTCTCATGTCTTGAGCAGTGTTCCTGGTTTATGTGAAGGAAGGGTGTGGACAAAAAATCAGAGCCAGGTAAATACAGGGTCATGTCACTGAAAAATGGGGACACTGTCTGCAGCCAGAACCAAGCAGGGCAAGAAGGCATGAGGCTTTAGAGCCCAGGAGGCCAACAAGAGGCTTCTGTGATGTTTTAGATATTTGTCCCCATTCTTATCTTATGGTCAGTGCAGAAACCATTTCCCAAGCCCTTTGGTTTGCAGCAAAGCTTGGAGCCTTCCCCGGGACATGAAGAACTATCTGGAGACAGAGCCACAGCCTTTGTCCCTCAAATGCCAGGCTGGTCAATAATCCCATGCCTCTACCCATGTTCTTCCCTATACAATACCCTCTCTGCCTGATAAACTCCTATTCATCCTTCAAAACTCAGACCAAATGCCACCTCCTCTGTGAAGTTCACCAGTTTTCTCCAGACAAAGTGAGATCATTCCTTTTTCTGTCCTCCCACAGTATTTCATACATGTGTCGTATTACTGTCTTCACTTCTGTTTCCCCTATCAGACCATGAACTCCTCAAGGGCTCTGTCTTATTTGTTTTTCCAGGACGTAAGCATGTCGATACATAATAGGTGTTGAGTGCTTACTGAATGAATGAAACTCCTAGAGCAGAGAAGTTCAGCATCTGGAGGTTGCAGAGGGATAGGGCAGAGGTGGTCTCTCAGCAAGCCTCTCACACTGTCATATTCCTCCTAATCACCTAGGGATTGTGGTAAATGCAGACTGTGACTCAGAAGATCATGGAAGGGGCCTGAAAGTCTGCACTTCCAATAAGCTCCGGGCGATGCTGGTGCTGCTGGTCTGCAGACAACACTCTGAGTACCAAGGCCTTCCAGACTTTGACTCAGTCTTGCTGAGCAGTCACCAAGGAGATAGGAGGAAGGCCCGATAAGGGATGAAGTCAGTGGGGTTCTCTTCCATGACTGGAAAGAGCCCTGTGGAGGGTGGTGGAATGAGCCAGCAGGAAAGCCATAGTTGCCTTCTTGCCCCATCACCTGGAGGAACACTCTACTTGGTCTTTTGAGTGACTCCAAGATCAGAAGGAGAATGAAGAGATAGCTCTTATCCAGCCCTCTAGAGCAGAAATTAATCTACTTCAACCAAAAGGTTTGAGGCACACAATGACATCAAAAACAAATATGATTCAGCCACTCCATTCTCCCAAAATGAAGTCTGTCTAGTACTGCTGCATACAGGTCAGACACCTGCTTGAGACCAGCTATCCACGGGGCACTCAGTACAGCTAGGACTAGACATTCAGGGCAAACTAGATGGTCAGATGTGCTGCAGATGGCAGGCATGAGATGCTAGAAATGAGATGAAGACCTGACAGCAGGAACCCCTTAAAACACTGCAAAATCTCCACTCTAGTGGAGAGGCCAGATTTCATCACACTGTCTCAAGAACAGCACACAGAGCTCCATTCTGTTCCTGTTTCCCCCCAGATTCCTGTGTGACTCTGGACACATTAAATTGCTTAGGTCTCAGTTCCTAAACAGGGTGGTTAAGAGAGGTCTATGGTACCTTCCAGCCCTGAGTCTATGATTCTGTGACATAGTTTTCAGACACAGAAAAGCCTCTTTCCCCCACAATGGTAGAGGAAGGCTTAATTAAATTCTCTCTTATACAAAACAAGGGGAGTGTGCCATGGAGTGCCTAAAGCTGGCACCAGAAAATGCCTGATAGAGACAAGTCCAAATCCAGTGCTAAGCTTTCCGAGAAGACATTAGTAAATGTCATCATCAACTTTGCAGAAACCAGGAAAGATGAAAGTTGGTGAGTCTTACCTGCCCAGTGCCTTGTCTTTCCGCAAAAGCCAGGGAGTTGCTCTGCTTGGAGGAGCTGGTCTTTTATACCTTCTAGCAAGAATTTATTTCTGGGAAAGGCCCAGAAGGAAAGATTTTGATGTGGCTTGGAGGAGACGCTGAGGCTTAGCAGGAAACACCCTGTGACTCTGGGCAGATGCACCAGGAAACTGCAGAATGGTAGGCATTGGTTGATGCAATACCACTGACTATGAGTGAAGCAACTCCTCTTTCCATTCTCCGGCTTAAATGCATGATCCTGATCTAGTCCTGGAAGGCAAAACTGCAAGCCCTGAACACATTTGTCCCTCTTAAGCCCCTGATGGGATCCAAATAGCTCTTAGAATTATGAACAATTATTAGGTTGGTGCAAAAGTAACTGTGGTTTTTGCAATTAAATGGTTCTCTTCCCCATTCATATATTGCCCTTTGATCCCTCCCTTACTTTCCACCAATTTATTGTGGAATCCAATGGATTCATCTTTTGGATTTAAAGTGACTAATAAACATTATTTTTTTTGATCAAAATTTCAAAATACTTTTGGCCCCTAAAGGGTGAGAAGAGCCCTAAGCTTGTCATTAGGACAGTGGGTTGCAGTCCCTGCCTGTCATTACATGGCTTTAGGCAAGTCACTTCACCTCTGGTGTCTCAAATTTTCTAGGAGTGAAATCAATCGTTGGTTTTTGTGATTATTATGATTCCATGACTTCATGGCTTCTATAGGGTGGCCCATTAAAATACTCCAGTATCTGGGAAGCCGAGATGGGTGGACCACTTGAGGTCAGGAGTTCAAGACCAGCCTGGCCAATATGGTGAAACCCATCTCTACTAAAAACACAAAAGTTAGTCAGGCATGGTGGTGCACTCCTATAGTCCCAGCTACCTGGGAGGCTGAGGTGGGAGAATCACTTGAACCAGGCAGGCGGGGGTTACAGTGAGCCAAGATCATGCCATTGCACTCGGGCCTGGGTGATGACGAGATCCTATCTCAACAAAACAAAACAAAACAAAAACACCAGTATCCTGTAAATTATTGACCTAAAGCTCAAGTATAATGTTACCTATACGTATCTTTCCTACCTCAATGACTTTGGAAATTCAATTTCATTAGATTTATACAAGAAGGAAACAGGAAGATTCAGAGAAAACAAAATTTCACAAAAGTGTATTTTATAGACAGACAATTTAAAACATAATAAGCCTCTTTATGAAATTATACTTTGAGTTGAAAATAGTCTGAGAGAGACTGTCAGAAATTTATCAACCCCAAACCGGACTTCTGGGTTCACTTTCAAAAAAGTGATATTTCCTTTTTCTAGATGATGGAATGTATCTAAAACCTGCTTCTCTTGTGATGAATCCAGGCAAATGAGCTGGGCATCTCAGAAGAAGGCAGCCATCCAAGAGAGGTGAGTTAGACATCAGGCTCTTCTTGTTTTCTTTGAAACATACTTTGGCTCCTTAGACAAGCATTGTTTTTCTTTGTCTGACCATTCCCTGAACTTTGGCACATGCTTCTCAAGGTCCTCGCCTGTGAATTTTATGCTTAATGGGTTTGGGAATCTGTGTTATCTTGACGTAGTTGGTTCTGAATGATTTGAAGATGGAATTTCCTTTTAGAAGACCCTATGGGATAACGTTGCTTCCTATGTGCAACATACAGTGAGTTACTGGAGTCAGGGTAATGACAAAGTACAGGTCTGATCATGTTATGACATGATATGATAGATATGTCCTAGATTTGGTCTTTCTGTAATGGGTCAAGTAGGATGGGGCAGTGTCAGCTCCAGCCTAGTAAAGTCCTTCCTTGTTACTGGCATGAAGCACGCCTGGAGACAGTCACTCTGACAGTGATATGCCTATTGTCCTGTAGCTAATTTTTATTTTAGAGCTTTGCTGACAGGTGATGGCATATTTTCATGGGTGTATCTCAGTCTAGTCAAATCGGTAGCACGAGTAGATGACTTCCCATGTGGGAATGGCAAACTGGCCTGAGAAATGGAGAGTGGAAGGCAGAAAGTTCAGGAGAAAGCTAAAAAGGCCAATAGCTTCTCATACGTCAGTGCAGAGCTCAGGATACGTTAGCAATAGCAGCAGCAGCAGCAGCAGCAGCAGGGAGTACCCAATGAAGATAAGATCTGTCACTGGCACATGGCAGTACACACTCCCACACACACACACACACAAACATGCACGCATACTTTCCAGAAATTCAGTTTATAAATGAGACTGGTTTTGGACATAGCTGGCTCACCTCCATTGCCTTCTAGAATTAGAATGCTGCATGTTGCACATACAACCTTTGGTTGATCCAAAGGACACTCATGGTCAGTAACACAGTGACCATTTGTGTGACTGTAGCTCTCACACTGGGCCCATGTCAAGTGCCATCTCCCATGGACGTGCAGCTAGTCCCTTCCTTAGCTGTCTGCTTTCACCCTTGTCCACTGGCTTGGCTGTCAATCATAGCTGGGCAGGTTTTTTTTTTTTCTTCTTTCCTGGCTAAAATGCATTTCCTTTTGTTGGTTTCCTAGAACACCAAACAAATAGACTTCTTGTCCTAAGGATGGCTCTATTTGCCAATGTTTACCCCCTTTGGGTTTTATCCACTAGTTCTACCCCAGAGAAGGGAGGAATCCAGGCACCCAGGCCTCGGGAGGGGTGTACGGATGACAGGGCTTCTCTGAAGGGTGTCCCTGGGCAGCATGAACTGTTGGGAGGGATGGGGACATTGCCAGGCAGCCCCCTTTGGAGACAGGAGGGATTTGTAGGTGAGAAAAAGAAATATTTGGGATAGGTTGTATGTCTCCATAGCAGACAAAAAGAGGCTCTGTTATCTTCTCCTAGCATTGGTTTGTTTTGTTTCGTTTTTGTTTTTGTTCTGTTGTTGCTTTTTGAGACAGGGTCTTGCTCTGCCACCCAGGCTGGAGTGCAGTGGCATGATCACCAGTCAGTGCAAGGGCTCAAGCCATCTCCCACTTCAGCCTCCCAAGTAGCTGGGACTACAGGTGTGAGCCACCATTCCCTACTAATTTTTAATTTTTTGTAAAGATAGGGTTTCCCTGTGTTGCCCAGACTAGTCTTGAACTCCTGAGCTCAAGTGATCCTCCTGACTTGGCCTCCCAAAGAGCTAGGATTACAGGCATGGGCCGCTGCACCCAGCCTCCTAGTATTTTTTAGTGGGAGAATTGATTTGATACCTGGTGGCTTCTGAGATTGGCATAACATAAAGGTTCTGACCGGCAAACATATTATCAATGAGTTTTTCCAATTAGCCACAGTATGCTGGGACTGAAGGGCTTTCCTGGAAACCAGCCTGGTGGGCGGACAGAATGCTTTCTTTCCCTTCTCTTCATTAATGGAAAATCTTTTTTTTTTTTTTTTGTTAACACCATTCACCCATTTCCCCTCAGTATTCCATCTTTCCTTTCCTCCCTCTTCCCCTATTCCTCTTAAACATTCACTGAGCATCTAATATTATGGTGCTTCTGTTTTTTTCTTACTCCCAATCCTCTCTCTTCCTAATTACTTGACAAACTATGAATTTTAATAAGTTTGCTTAACCAAAAAAGCTGTCAGATCTGTTCCCTGCCTTGGCGGGGTAATGTAGGCATAGTGCTGGGGAAGGGACAGACCGCAAAGTGGAGCCAAGACAACCTGACCCTGAATAAATCCTGGGATGCTCCGGAAGAGATGGGGCAGCAAGCCAACTCCCACATAAGCCACAAATAAAGAAACACAGGATTTCAAACAAAAAAGAATCTTAAATTGTTATCGTAATTCTGTGAGCAGTCTGATGATATGCTTTGTGATCAGTCCATCACATCATGCCAATAAAATGCCCTGTTTCTCAAGCAAGCAAGCACGTGTATGTGTGTGTATGTGTTTGCACACGCACATGCATACAGATGTAACAAAGCAACCAGCGAAAATGCAGGGAGCACTGGATTATTAAAACTCAGAAAGCCAGGCTCCAGTCCTATCTTGCTAGTCAGCAGCATGTGACACTGGGGAAATTACTCTTTATTCAGAGGCCTCAGTTTCCTTCTCTAGAAAGAGAAGTGAGTCCACTAAGTAATTGTGTTGGCTCCCTTGGGCTCTGATATTCAGAATTTGATTGTGAATCGGTAGATCTTGTAGGTCCCAGCGCCAGTCAGCTTCTGCCTTATTGTATAGTCCTGTACACATTATATACCCTCAGGTTCTCTTTATATAAAGGGGGATGAGAATCCTATGTTATTACTCTTAGGACCACCTGGGATGGGGTAAGGGGACAACTATCCCAAAGGCTGTTTCTCCTTAGTTCTGACGGACAACCAGAAACAAAAGAACAGGAAGAATCTTGTTGAGAAAGAAGAAAAATTCGCTGGGAATGTGATCATTCTCTCAGTCACTCAAGTTGGAAACCAGGGAGACATCCTGAGCACTTTTCTTTTTCCTTTTCCTCTTTTCTCTTCCTCTCTTCCTCCCCTTCCTCCCATCTTCTTGGTCACTGAGTCCTATCCATTGATCCTTCATAAATCTCTTGCCTCTGTGGCTTCCTTGGTTCTGCTCTGCCCTGAATTATCCCAATTTTTTTTTTTTTTTTGGAGACAGAGTCTCACTCTATTGCCCAGGCTGGAGTGCAGTGGAATTATCTCGGCTCACTGTAGCCTCTGCCTCCTGAGTTCAAGTGATTCTCCTGTGTCAGCCTCCCAAGCAGCTGGGTCTACAGGCTTGTGCCACCACGTCTGGCTAACTTTTTGTATTTTTAGTAGAGACAAGGTTTTACCATGTTGGCCAGGCTGGTCTCGAACTCCTGACCTCAAGTGATCCGCCCACTTTAGCCTCCCAAAGTGCTGGGATTACAGATGTGAGCCATTGCGCCTGGCCCCAACTTCTGTAATTGCAAAAAATTACAATTATTTTCCTCCAGTGCCATAGCCTTTTCACTGGTCTTCCTGACTCTGCCCCCCAACCCCCACTGCATGCCCCTCTATGCTAAACTTTTCTGTACACAGTGCCCCACTACCCATAGGACAAGGTCTTAGGTATTAGCAAGGCCCTATACTGCCTAAGCCCCTATCTATCCCAGCCTATCACATATCGCTCCTCTACCCCAAGCTCTTTGTCACAGCCAAGTAAACTATTCATTCCCTGACATGCCATGCACATTCCTGATCACCTGTCTATCCCTCTGCCATTTCTCCATATCTGGCTCCTTGTCTCCTTCTTGTCCAAGTCCAATGTCTAGCTCAAGCCTTCTCTTCTCCATGAACCTATCCCTGTCTGCCAAGCTCCAGAAAGCATTGCACAATAATTCTTTTTCTCCCCTTTGCTTTTCCTATTTATTGTCTCTTTATGTATCTTTCCGCTTGCCCAAATTAGATCAGAAACTTCTCAAGAGCTGTAAATTACCTTGTGCAATCAATAAGATTTGCTTTGATGATAAAGATGATGTCATGGGTGTAAAAATTACCTTGGCTTAATTCAGTCATTCAAGTCCAAGTTCTTTACTGTCAGTTCTAAAGCTGTCTCTGAAGACCATTTTCTAGCCTGAATGAAATACCGCACTAATATGTAGCTAGGGCTAGGTGTGGTGGCTCATACCTGTAATCCCAATGCTTTGGGAGGCCGAAGCAGGAGGATCCCTTGAGGCCAGGAGTTCAAGGTTACACTGGGCCATGATAGTGCCATTGCACTCTAGCCTAGGTGACAGAGCAATACCCTGTCTCTAAAAAAAAACAAGAAAAAAAAACCCTTAAAAATAAAATTTTTAAAAATGTAGCTAGAAGGAATAATTTCTGAATTTTTCTCTTTTGTCTTCCATTTTCCCTGATTTAGAGCCCCCACTGCCCATCATAAGCTGGAAATAAACAGAGAGAGTCAAGAGATGATAATGAACAGCTGAATCTTGAGTCATTTACAGTTGAGAGAAAAACAGCAGTTTAACCCTCCTTTTCCAACCTTAAGATGGAACTTCAATACCTATTTCCCAGATGGTGAAAGAATCTTTCAGAAGCAACAAAACCCATGCTTGCTTGGCACCTAGGCTTGTGAAGCTACCTTCTTAGGTGTCTATGCTGGAGGAAGGCTGGAGTCCTGAGTAGGTGCCCTGAGAAGGCATTCTGCCCTGCTTGCTGATTAACCCATGGGATGGTGCCTGCGGGGTGTACAGTGTGCACTCCCCAGGACTTAGTATAAATGGCTGAATTCTCACAACTTCCCTCCTGGGGTTCCGCCCTGATGATTTTGGGGTACATGAGGATAATAGATGCTCTGGAAGATTGTGGTGGAGGCTGGAATGGGGTGAAATGCTCAAATAGACTTTGTCTGTGATGGAATCCTTTCCACTCTGGTAGGAACCTGGGGAGGGTGAAGTGGTTATTACCTCGCACTCTCTCACAGTGCTAGAAAGGAGACGGAGGCCAGGGGGAGGGAGGGAAAGACTTTTCACCGTCCCACTCTCTTGTTCTTCTCTTAATGAATACAGGCTTTTCAAGAGGCTGTAAGCATGCACTGTAGAATGTCCCTTGCTCAGCGAGCAGCATGGCTTCTGATAAGCCTCTAACAAAAGATGATTGTGACCAGGTACCCCTGAAGGAAACTGAGATTCTAAAATTTCTTTGATATCTTACTTTTTTTAAGAGAAAAAATTTTATTAGAACAGTTTTAGATTTACTATGTTATCACAAAGATAATATAGGGTTCCTGTATACTCCACACCAATCTCCATTACGATCATTTTATTTTACAATGGTACATTTGTCACAATTAATAAAGCAGTATTGTTACATTATTATTAAGTAAAAGGTCAATATCTTACATTTTAACTTTCAAATTCATGCTTTTATGTTCCACTCAATAACTTATGTTTGTTTTTATATAAAAATTTAAAATTTACTTCACATCAACCTACAAGGGACACTCCAGGAACATGAGCCAAATGTAAACTGTGCTCTGTGTTCCAGGCTACTACGGTGTTCCCTGGGGGAGGCGTCCAGCCTGGGCCACAGAGAGTGAGTTCAGAGCGGAGTCAGAAGGAAATCTCATAGAGCCCTGATGCCCCTGCTCGGTGGCTGTGTAGCCCCCAGGGTCACTTGGTCTCTGAGCCTCCACTTCCTCTTCTGGAGAGTGGGAGTAGGAGCTGCAGTCTGCCTCACAGGGTGCCATGAGGATAAGCTGGGCTCAGGCTTGCAGACGCTAGAGCGAGATTCACACGAAGTGATTAGCATCAGAAGGATCCTTGAAGCAGGAAGGTGAGCAGCTACTTCAGCATGAGCTGGTTCTTGAGATGTCATTTTCACCCTCCCAGCCTCCTTTGAATCTCCGCTTCCAATCCTGAGGAGGATGAGAAGCTGAAACTAAAAAAGGAAATGGCTTAAACCCCATGTCCTCATGGCTGGGTTGTATGTCACAGACAGGGGAGACAGAAAGGGAAAGTTTCTTTTTTTGGCTTCTGCTGCTGGACTTTCTCTCTGTCCTGGTGACTCCGTGGCTCTCCAATGAGCTGCTTGCTGTCTGATGGGAAGAAAAAAGGAGATGATGGGGATCATGACACCACCCTGTCCCCCCAGGAGCCAGCTCTTAGGTTTTCCCTTTTTTGGTCACATGGATGTGAAACAGTCCATCCTCAGCCTGAGGACAGCAGCTGCCCCAGGCAGAGTTTCTGCCCTCGGACTCAGCATCCTCGGCTAGTTGCTCCCACCTCTGTGAAGTCCCAGTGGACCCGGCTACTGCATAGCTGATGATGCCTGTCTGCTGAAATAAAGCCTAGCAGAACGTCCTAGCCTGACAGCTGAAAATCAGCCTGCATTGCTTATAGTAACTTATGTTTTCTCTTTTCCCTTCTTGCTACAGATTTTAGGAGGCCTATTTTGGTCTTAGTACCTGGCCCCCATGAAGTGATGGCTCCACGGTTAGCTGTCTGTGTCTAAACTCTGAAATTTTGCCCTGAATTTCGGTCCAGTGCCTGAGGCACTGGCACTTCCAATAATTTAATCATAGTCCTTACTGGATTTCACATCCTACAAATTCAACTGGCCCTTCTAAGCCCTGCAGTGGGGTAAAAGTCCAGCCTCTCCCTCTAGCCCCAAGTTCTAAAACCTGGCACCAGCCTAGCTTCATGAACCCTCCCATTTGTGGCTATGTCAAAAAAGAAAATGATGAATGGGTAAGAAAAACAGAAATTGATCAAATCTGCCTGAGATTTTGCCCTTCCAGAACGTATCAAATCTGTAGCAATAAAACTTTACAGCCTCAGATTAGGGATCTGCAATTCCCTGCTCACAGCTGCAATGAGAGCAAGAGACCATGACCTACCAGACTCAATTGGGACAATTCCTGTTTGTGGGATGTTTTCAATGTGTCACATAATCCTAGATTTCCTTGCTATTTTTATCTTTTGAAACATTCTCCAAGAAACCTAACGTGGAAGTTCCCCTTTTTAACATAATTATGTCATTTCACTACAAGTTGATGGAGTTCCAGAAATCATTAATTGGGCTACTTTAAGAGTACAATGTAATTCTAATCTGCAAAAAGATAGTAAATGCGAAATTCTCTAGAAATGTAGTTAAGCATAGATCTAGGACTTGTAAATAACAGGGCAGTGTTTTGATCCTGGTGCTATTTGTCATGTAAATATAGCAAGGGGATTTTTGTCAGCCTGGCTTTGCATCATCCTGATTTATATTTGTCCGATTCTTTTAAAAAGTAAGCTTGGAGTCTGAACTCCATTTAAGAAGCCTCTGGTTCAGGGATTCCCAAAGGCTGCATCTGAATCAGTGGAAAGCTTGGGAAAAATACAGGCTTCCAGACTCTGGTCCTGGTCTACAGAATTCCAGTCTCTGGCACTGGAGTTGGAGAACCTTTATTTCTAATAAATCTCCTGGGTGAGTCTGACATATAGGCAGATTTGGAAACTGCTAATCTAGCTGAACTTTCTACCCTCTGTAGGATTCCTTGCTACATCCTTGCTCCTCAAGGTATGGTCCAAGGTCCTACAACATTGGAATCTTCTGAGAGATACTCAGAAATACAGAATCTCAAGCCCTATCCAGACATACCAAATCAGAACCTGCATTTTCACAAAATTCCTAGGTCATATCTACTTACATTGTAGTTGATAGATGGTTGCTAAGTCACTGCTTGAACACTTCCAGGGTTGGGGAGCTCACATTTACGTGGCAACCTGCTTCATTGCTGGGAGGCTCTAATTATCTAGCTCTCTCTTATAGCAAGTTCACTTACTCATTCTATATTCATTCTACAAATATGGGCAGACTTTAAAAAGTTGACCACGATGACACAGTCACATGATCACATTTCAGCCATTTTTAATTGCAGTACATAGGCAGAGAGAACCTCTCTTAATAGAGATATATTTTCTTATTTTCACATAGGCCATTGTGACACTAAGAGCCTGTCTCTTGTATAAACTTACTGAGGGCTGTAAGAAGTTGGTAACACAATCCAACATCCTGAATTTTCCCCACCATGCGACAGCCTGCATAGCGTGTGGTCCGCATTCCCGGGCACATCAGTGTTAACTCCTTGCTATCTGAAGCGTGGTGCATGGCTCAGCAGCATTGGCATCACCTGAGAGCTTGTTAGGAATGCAGACTCTCAGTTCCCACCAAATCACCATCTTCATTTGAACAGGATTCCCAGGTGATTTTTTTGCACATTAAACTTCAACAGGCCAAGAAACCAATCCCTAGGTAGGATTTCCCATTCCCTTAGGTAGGATTGCTAACTTTCTAGCTCAGGATCAAGCCCTATCTCTTCAGCCAATTCCATCAAGTATAGGCCTATTAATTGCAGCATGCCTACTTCCTGGCACACATTCCGTATTACTTAGCATGTATTTGCTGGGTCCAAGTCACCAACAAATTAGCTCAAATTGGCTTAACAGGGCAAATTTCAAATCGAATGCTGGGCACATAAATGGTGATTATACGATTTGTTCCATATTTTTGTTGCTGTTGTTGGTATAATTGTTTTCAGTTGTGGTAAAATACATATAATATAAATTTACCATCTTAACCATTTTTAAATGTACTGTTCAGTATTGCTAAGTATCCACATTGTTGTGCAACCAATAATTGTTCCATATTTTTGATCATTTGGAAAAAAAAAATAAAACTCTAATAAGAATCCAGGGATAAGGTTGAGTCCAATTCAGCGTTGACTTACTTCAGTGGGCCTGGATTCCTTCACCCTGCAGTTCTCCTGGCTTTGCCTCCTCTCAGCTTCAATTCTGTCCTTCCCTTGCAGGCAAAATGGCACACAACCCCTTGTAGGGGAAGGCAGAGAATCTCACAGAAGACAAAGAATAGCTTTCCCAGAAATCCTGGCAAGCTTTTTCTTACATCTCACTGGCATGAATTGGATCATGTGACTGTTCCTTAATTGGCAAAGAGATTTTAAGAGTCATCAGATTATTGCTCTAGAAAGATCACTTGGCTTTAGGGTGGGGAAGAGTTGGAGGGTAGGACTGGAGAGAGGAAGATCAGGAGGGACTCTGTTGCAGTGATGTAGGTAGGAACTAATGGTATCCTGGGACGAAGGAGTGCCTGGTGGTCCTGGAGGTGGAGAGCTGGGACAGGATTCCAGAGATGTTAATAAGATTGAGATTTTTGTTCAAAGACTAAAAATACCTTTCCCTTTACCCTTTCTCAAGGGAGCAATTAAAGCTTTGTGTCCTAGAAGGCAGAATTTTCTTTTGGAAGATTAACACACTTTTGTTTTCAAAAAACAAAATAAACAACAAGCAAATAAACAATAAACCAAACCAACCAACCAAATAACAACAGACAAAAACACAACTGACAAATATAGCTCACAGGGCTTGGGAGCTCAATTGAGTTACTGTGGGAGGAGGGAGAGTGGAGAGGAGACTGGCAGGTTGCTGAAGTCTGTAGGGATGGAGGGATTGGTGGTTACCTGGGAGATGCAGGACCAAGAAATGGGGAATTTCAGCTCTCACGCAGCATTCCTGCATGGGGCAGGACCTCTGACAGGGTGGCACATGGATATCTGAGACTGGACCCTATAGGTTGTGGTCTTTGGGGGCCAAGTTAGTCATAAGGAGGAAGATGGACATGGTAAGCAGAGAGTAGCCTGCTCAGCTGGGAGTTTGGGGCATGACCGTCCCAGCACTGACCAGTATGGATTGGAGGCTCCTTTCTGGGGCATAGGAACTCTACACTGAGTCCAGGAGGTGGAAGGTGCCACAATAAAAACACTGAACATCTCATCAGCTCTGCTGAGGGGGAGCTTGGAGACAGGTTTAATTTAACAATATATACTATTCTAATTATTTGCATACAGTTAATGATAGCGACAGGAGGCAGCCAAATGCCTAGGCAGATAGGGGTGGGTACCTGATGAAAACCTACCTCCAAGTCAGAGACGGTTTAAAGCCTGAAAGCCAAGCAAGTTAAATCCTCGGACTGAACTGAGAACTTGTCTTCCTGTTTGATGTGCTTTCCTCTGATTAATCCTCATCCTTCACCTATTTCACATATATCTAGCTTTTCCTAATTGGTTTTCTACACTGTCATGCCCACCTGTGAGTGGTGTTTACACTTTAACGTTTTTGGCATACTCACAAACCAATCAGCATGCACTCCCCATCCTGTGCCTATAAAGGCCCCAGACTCAGTCAGTAGAGGGGGAGACCCCTGACTTTGTGAAGAGACAACCTGACTTCAGGGAAGATGATCCGCCTTTCTCATCCCCTTGCCTGCTCCCCTCTCCACTGAGCCATTTTCATCACTCAATAAAATTCTCCACCTTCACCATCCTTCAGCTGTCCATGTGACTTCATTCTTCTTGGACCCTGGACAAGAGCTTGGGACCCACCAAGTGTGGGTACCCAGAAAGGTTGTCACACTGGCCCTTTGCCCTCACTAGTGGAGGGCAGCTGCCCCACGTGATGAGGCAAGATGCCAGCTGAACTGTTAACACACTGCTGTCTGTAGACAGTGAAACTAAGGAGCACCGTAACAACCCCTTTGGGCCTTTGGGATTTTGGGCACCCTTAGCTGGGTGCCACTGCAGGCCCTGCATGGAGGTTGCTCCTGTGTTGGTGCTCAGAGTGGCTGGCTAGATCCTGCACTCACTTGCTCATGTGCTCCCTCCTGCAAGGGTTTGAGCGTGGTGGGCTGAGTAGAGGGTGTGCCACTGCTGAGAGTCCAGTAGGGGCTGAGAAAAATCCTGCATCAGTTATAACACACTTGAGACTGAATACACCCACGTCCCAGCACCCAGCTTTGCCTTTGCTGTTTCATCTGCCTGGAATGCTCATTCTCCAGATAGCCACAGGGCTCATTTCCTCACCATCTTTGAGTACTTGCTTAAATATCAGTCTGCAGTAGCATTTCCAGATTTCCCTTTTTAAAAAATTTCAAACTCTTCTTTTTCCACAATTCTTTTCTGAGACAGGGTCTTGCTCTGTTGCCCATGCTGGAGTGCAGTGGCATGACCATGGATCACTGCAGCCTTGAACTCCTGGGCTTAAACAATCCTCCCACCTCAGCCTCCTGAGTAGCTACAACTATAGGCATGCACCACCATGCCTGGCTAATTTTTTTTTTTTTAAATTTGTGTAGAGACAAGGTATTGCCATACTGCATAGGCTGATCTTGGCCTCAAGTAATCTTCTTGCCTGGGCCTCCCAAAGTGTTGGGATTACATGTGTGAGCTACTGTGTCTGGCCTTCCTCTTGTAATTCTTATTATCTTTGTTTTCTGTTGCTTATAATACAATGCATGAAACTGGGTACTCCTATAAAGAAAAAAAGTTTATTTCTCACAGTGCTAGAGGCTGAGAAGCCCAAGGTTGAGGGGCCACTCTGGTGAGGGCTGTCTTCCTGGCACTCTCCTTAGAGTGGTGTAGGGTATCACATGGCAAGGGGCTGAGTGTGTGTGTGCCAGCTCAGGTCTCTTACCAGTTCCTCTCCCAAGATAACCCATTAACCCAATAGCTCATTAATTCATTAATCACATTGGAGATTAAGTTTCAACATGGGTTTTGGAAGAGACATTCAAACCATAGCATTATTCTTCTTTGCTTTGTTTTTCTTCATGGAACTGGCCACCATATTGTACTGTGTTTTACTTTTTTGCTTGTTTACTGTCTACCTGCCCCAACGATAATGCAAATTTTATAAGGTCAGAGACTGTGTAGTATATACTACATATTCTAAGACCATAAAAAAGCAAACTTTCTGGAATAAATTACGTAAATTAATGAATTATGGCACAAACTTGTAACTGTCACATCTTGTAGTCTCTGACAGGATTGGTGAGAATTCTTACTCAAAGCAATTTCAATGAACCATCTAATTTCAGCTCTAATAGCTGGAGCCAAATGATTCTTTTGCAGCAAGAGCCAAAATCTTGACTTAAAATTATTGGGTAATTATGAATGTATACTTTCAAAAGCTCACTGATGATCTGGAGAAAGTCAGTGGGCTATAATGAGATCAAATTTGAAAGAATCTTATAGTTGGTGGAAAGTTCTGGAAACAAGAAAAGGAGAAGACTGGCTTATTAGAATTTGCTGAAGAGATTAATTTCTTTGTGATTTCCAGTAGAATACCAAGAATGGGAGGAGCATGGAAGGTGGGTTGTAAAGTCCCTGTATTTCTAAAAAATTGAATCCTCTTCCTGGAGGGGGAGGAGTCATAGAAGCCAATATTATCAGTGTCCTACTATTTAGAACACTCCTACTGCCCCAAGCCTTGACACGTCACTGGAGACCTGAGCTAACACTTTAGGGAAAACAGGGCCACACAAGATAAAGCAATTAGTTACAAGAAGCTTAGCATGTTTTTTTGGAAAAGACATTTGAGATCTGGCTAGGATATACAAGCGACCTGCTTCAGAGGAGCAGCTCTTGGGTAATGCTGAACTATTTTATTCTCCTGCTGACTCTGGTAATGTCGATGCGGTGATACTCATGTAGCCTCACCTGTTCTACCTGTTGGCACACTGCCTGGAAGGGGACTGGGAAGAGGCGGGATGCTCATGATTTTGGTGCCCTGAGTAAGTTGGCTTGAGTTTTGCCCCACTCCCATCCAATGTTCCCTGGGGTCACCTTCCCAAACTGTACTTGTAGCAGTTGCTGTTGGCATCCTGCCAAGATCTTCTTTACCAACTGCTAAGCATGTTGACTGTTAACAGCACATACCTGTATCCATATCAGGATTGTTCCTGGCTGATGGGAGCTACCTAGCCAAGAAGTGTCTCAGAGGTTTCATTTTGCTGCTTCTCTGGGACTCAATCAATTCTCCAAGGAGCCCTGATTCCTTGTAGTAAAGAATGGTCTTTAGAAACCAAGGTCTGGGTACTAGGCATGCTCATTTCTATTGGGGAGTGACTGCCTCTGGGCTCTCACACACATTTCTGACTCTATCTTTTACATATATTTTGAAAATTTATTTTTCTTTTATTTTCGTGACAGAGTCTCACTCTGGTGCCCAGGCTAGAGTGCAGTGGCATGATCTCTGCTCAATGCAACCTTTACCTCCTGAGTTCAAGTGATTCTTGTGCCTCAGTCTCCTGAGTAGCTAGGATTACAGGTGTGCACCCCACACCCAGCTACTTTTTGTATTTTTAGTACAGATGGCGTTTCACCATGTTGGCCAGGCTAGTCTTGAACTCCTGGCCTCAAGGCCCACCTCAGCCTCCCCAAAGTGCTAGGATTACAGGCGTGAGCCACCACACCTGGCCTATTTCTTTTCCTAGAAAAAACAAAAACAAAAACAAAAACACTCAACCAAGTGGTATTTATACATACATTTAAAAATATCCATGAAGTTTTACTGCTAGCTCCAACTCTGACCCAGCATCACTGGGTCCATTCTTGCCTTCACCCCTTTCCTTATTTGTGACTTCCTTCTCAGACACAGAAGTGGTACTCATTATCTACCACATATTTACTTATTTGTTTAATGCTAGTACATATGTAAAGTAGCTTTAGAAATTGCTAACCCAACCCCTCTGAGGAACAAACTTACCAACTAGAGTACAGTGTTTGTGGACAGATCTTTCTGTCTTTATCCTTCAGTTTTCACCCAAAATAGTCATTTGTCATAGTTTGCATTCCATTTCAAGTACCCCTCACAACCTGGTAAATAGCTTATAATTTACACACGGTAAAATTTGCTCACTAATATGTACTGCTGTAGTAGGCATTTATTTATTTATTTATTTAGAGACGGAGTCTCGCTGTCATCCAGGCTGGAGTGCAGTGGCGCTATCTCGGCTCACTGCAACCTCTGCCTCCCAGGTTCAAGCCATTCTCCTGCCTCAGCCTCCTGAGTAGCTGGGATTACAGGTGTGCACCACCATTTCCGGCTAATTTTTGTATTTTTAGTAGAGATGGGGTTTCACCATGTTGATCAGGCTGCTCTCAAACTCCTGACCTCATGATCCACCCACCTCAGCCTACCAAAGTGCTGGGATTACAGGCATGAGCCACCACGCCCGGCCACTTGTGTAGGTTTTTAACAAATGCAACAAGTTGTTTCGCATCACCCCAGACGTAGAACAGTCTCATCACCCCTAAAGTTTCCTCACACTGTCCTTTTCTCAGCCCCTATCCCCACGCCCAATCCCTGGCAACTGCTGATCTATTTTCCATCTCTATAGTTGGAATCTTTTTTAAGAATCTCACATCAAATATACTGTACAGTATACAGTCTTTTATGTCTGGTTTCTTTCACTGAGCATAATGATTTTGAGATTCATCCATGTAGTTTTGTGTATCTGTTGTTACTTTGTTTTTATTACAGAGTATTAATTCATTGTATAGATATTATACAATTATACAATTTATTTAAACATTTACACATTGATGGATATTTGGACTGTTTCCCATTTTTACTACTGTGAGCAAAGTTGTCATGCACATTTACATACAGACCTTTTTGTGGACACATATTGTCATTTTTCTTGAGTAACTACTTAGGAGTGAGGTTGCTGGATCATATGGTACGTAAATGTTTCACTTTGTAAGAAACTTCCAGTTTTCCAAAGTGGCTGTACTATTTTGCATTCTGATAAGTAATTATGAGAGTTCCAGTTGCTCCACATCCTCACCAGCATTTAGTATTGTCTAACTTTTAAATTTTAGCCATCGTAATAGGTGTGCTGTGGTATCTTACTGTGTTTTTAATACATAATGTTCTGATGACTAATGATATCGAGTATCTTTTCCTGGATTAATGTCATTCATATATATTCTCCAGTAAATTGTTCAAATCTTTCGACCATTTAAAAAATAAGATTGTTTGTATTATTATTACTGAGGTGTAAGACTATATATTCCAGATATAATTCCTTTATCAGATACGTGTTTTGCAAATATTTTTCCGTGTGTCTTTTTATTTTCTTGACAGTGTGATTCAAAGAAAAGAAGTTTTGCATTTTGATGACAATTGATTTTTTCTTCTATAGTTTGTAGGTTTTGAAAATATTTACCCAACTCAGGATCTCAAAGATCTGTCCCTACGTTTTTGTCTAGAAGTTTTACTGTTGAAGATATTACTTTTACGTCTATTATCCATTTTGCTTCAATTCATTAAATTGTGTAGGGTAAGAAGTTGAATTTTGTTCATCTTTGCGTTTGTTTTGTTTCTGGATTTGCAATTATTCCAGCATTATTTGTTGAAAATGCTGTCCTTTCTCCATTGAATTACCTTGGGATCTTTGTCAAAAATTGATAGACCATACATGTACAGATCTATTTTGGACTCTTTATACTGTTCCATCAATTTATATGTCTGTCTTTATGATAATACCAGGCTGTAGTGATTACTGTACTTTTATATTGCCTAGAAATCAGATTTCTTTTAACCATGTAACTCCTCTGCATTTCCACGTAGATGTTAAGAGTCAGCTTGTCAATTCTACAGAGAAATCTGGTGGGATTTTTACTGAGATTTAGATCACCTTGAGGAGAAATTATCTTTTTTTTTTTTTTTTTTAGAATGAAAGAGAGAAAGAAAGAGGAAGAGATTTTAGAAAAAGAGAGAAAAGGAGAAAGAAAGAAACAGCAAAAGAAAGAATAAAAGAATGAAAGCAAAAGAAAGAGGAAGAGATTTTAGAAAAAGAGAGAAAAGGAGAAAGAAAGAAACAGCAAAAGAAAGAAAAAAAGAATGAAAGAGAAAGAAAGAGGAAGAGAAAGAGGGAGAGAGAATGGGATTCTTGTTTTATTGCCCAGGCTTAAATACAGTCTAAAAATGGGTATTAAAAACCTCTTTTATGCCAATAATTGTGTTTAACAATGGAGACAGGAAGGAATAGGGGTTGAAAATAACAAATAAGCAGCCAACCAATATTTTATTTACACCTGTGAAATGCTATGCAATTGCTGGGGAGTGATTTACTTCCAGTTATGTGGTCACTTTTAAAATAGGTATAATGTGATATTGAGAAAAATGTATGTTTTGTGGATTTGTGGGAGGAGAGTTCTGTAAATATTTGTTAAGTCTAGCAGTTCCAGGTCTGAATTCAAGTCCTGGATATCCTTGTTGATTTTCTATCTCGTTTATCTATGTAATATTGACAGTGTAGTATTAAAGTCTCCCACTATTATTGTGTGGGAGTCTAAGTCTCTTTGTAAGTCATTAAGAACTTGCCCTATGTATCTGGGTGCTCCTGTAATGGGTGCGTATATATTTAGGATCGTTAGCTCTTGTTGCATTGATCCTTTCACCACCA